>BGPT01000150.1:59124-107496 GCA_003297045.1 Symbiodinium sp. clade C Y103 | reverse complement strand
CCCACCCCCCCACCCCATCGTATGTGGTTCCAAGAGCTGGGACGAGCCTATATATACATTATTCACATATTTGGCATCTTCCATCCTATTCCACCCACCACCGCCATTCACAGGAGACCAAGTGTCCTGACCTGGTGGGCGATGCAGACCTTCGCACAGACGACTCCCTGCCACCTCAACCAGGCTACCATTGAACTGGCCATCATGGAGATCCAGAAGCTGTATGGAACTGGATCCTTCAAAGTCTTTGGAGAAACTATGAGGAACACACACTGTGAAATTTCTCGTCATGTCAAATGTGAAGTTGAGAAGTTGAAGTGAATTGAATATATCAATGACAAATATCTAGAGCAAAAGGATCATATGATAATTATATGTCCATATGTAATCATAAAGTTGGAAGGTTTAAGTTTAAATCCCCAGATTGTGAGCTGTTTAAGTCCGATCGCTTTCATTTGTAATCCTCAAGACTTGGATTACTTGGATTACTTAGTATACTTGGATACTGCTTCGGAGACTCTGAGCATCATCCCTCCAGCCAGGTGTGGGCAGTGTGGAGGAATGCCAGCAACTCTGCACCAAAAATCCAAGGTGCTGAGTTTCAAGCGGTTTTTTGTGGATCAAAATTTTTGATTAAAGAAAGGTACAGCCAGGTACAGTGTTTCTTAAAAAGCCTGCACTTGATGGCTGAACATTCGGCGGAAATTGACCAATCAATTGCCAAGTGATGTTTACATTTTGCCGTGGATTGAATTTCTGGATGGCACAGGTGCGACGCTTTTACCTGGGGCGCGGATCGGCACCTTGCTGTAAGCTGAGAACCAGATCCCTTAGATCCGCTCAAGCTGACAGTATTTGATAATATATTGGATAAATATTGGATAATTTGGATAGTACCATGAGCATTTCAGATCTTGTCAGTTTGTGACCCATGGAGATAATTGGATTCTGTTGCACCTTTGTTGCACCGAGGAATACACCTGGGCTCACCGATGTGTGTTTCATGAAGACCATCGCCCAGGGAAATGCTCCCAGAGTGATGGAGAAACCTGGTGTGGTGTCAGGCTGGTGCCGCTTGAAGTGTGATTTTCAAAGAGAGGATGAATTTGGAATCAAAGGCATCTGAGGCATGCGGATCAAAGTTCCAATACTTCTTGATCCGCATGCCTCAAATGGTTCTTGACTTTGCCAGTACTGCAAATGGTGAAACAGCGCCTCAATGAACGCCCGAAATCCGTGAGATTCTCTGGGATGATGGTGGATCGTTCACAGTATTGTAGTATGTAATATGATATATTGCAATGTGATATAATATGATATAAGATAAAATGATATACTATTAATACAAAATACCAGGTAGTGCCCGGCCCATGCCAGAGCAGAAGTTTCGAGAAGAAGACGTGCCTATATTTTTTTTTTCAGATGCAGAAGCAAGGAAGTGTTGAAGTTGTGAGGTGCACCAACGAATGAGCGAATGGCTGTTGACATGCCAATGACATGGCATGAAGGAATCCATGCACAACTGGCTGAATGAATCGATGAACCAATGCATCGATGCATCAATGAACCAATGAAACAATGAATCAGTGAAGCGATGAAGAAACGAAGCAATGAACGAATGAATGAATCAGTGAATCAGTTAGTCAATGCATCAGTGAATCGATGAAGAAACGAAGCAATGAATGAATGAATGCATGAATGAATGAATGAATCAATGAATGAATGAATGAAATGAAATGAAATGAAATGAAATGAAATGAAATGAAATGAAAGGAAAGAAAGAAAGAATGAATGAATGAATGAATGAATCAATCAGTGAATCAGTCATTGATTCTATGTAACTGTGTTTGTTTAATTGTATTGAGAATACCCAGGAGTCCCAAGTGCCACCTAACAGCGTGGGCGGCAGCACAAGGTCCTTTTCTTGAGCCATAGATTCGAAGCGCAGGTGATTCATGCGCAGGGGCCATGCTAAGCAACATGAAAGGTCATCCATGTGCAGGTGGCCATGCTAATCTTATCTGTATATTCCAATTTGAAACTTGTTACACTTATCGATTTCTGGTGTAGGATGAATTGGCATCCACAGTATTTTTGGTATTTCAATGAATGTTGTTGTATTTTATTTTGCTTATATAGTCTAAAGTAACATTTTGTTTATTGTACTGTACTGTTTTTATTATACTGCATTGTTTTTTGTGATCGTATATTTTAATTCATTTCATTTTTCTATTCTATTATGTTAAAATATCTTATTTCTTGAATGGTATGTTTTGTGTATTCTATTTCTAATATGCATGTGCTCTTATTAAATGCTTTTGATTTTATTTGATATTATATTGCTTTCATTAGTTTATGTTGCATTGTACTGTATTGTGTTGTACAGTCTCATGTCATATTATATAGTTTTACAGAT
Source organism: Symbiodinium sp. clade C Y103 (assembly GCA_003297045.1). Classification (NCBI taxonomy): domain Eukaryota; class Dinophyceae; order Suessiales; family Symbiodiniaceae; genus Cladocopium; species Cladocopium sp. clade C. The sequence continues at coordinate 105,080 of BGPT01000150.1, read as the reverse complement.
TTTTCTTATTTTTTGTTATGATTTATTTTGATAGATTTCATCTTACAATATTGTTTTAGGATGACAAGCTATGATGGAGTTCATCTCCAGACAGAGAAAACCAAAAAAGCCTGATGGTCAATGTCCTGCCATGCCAGGCTTGCCATGTGGCTGCCGGGCCCCAGTGGAACACGCCTTGTGGCCACAGAATGAGGCAGCCATCATGCGGATCGCACTTTCATTATTCAAGTTGGATCAAATTAGCAAGATGTTGAACTTTCAAAAAAAACACAAAATTTCACAAGTTCCAAGTTGCTGCCGCCAGGTGGAACTCTTCAAGATGCCAGAGCCAGGAAGTCCACAACCAGCTGAAGCTGGGTCGGCTTACTGCGTGATCCTGCCACTCAGCAAAGAAACTTAAGCAACTAACCGCAAAAAAATATATTGGAATACCCCGAGAAAATAGATGGTTTGATGTGGTCTAATAAGTCTACTATTGTTTCCTGTAGATCCATGGAGTCCATAGTCCGTAGGTATCAGATGTTAGCCACACGCATCTTGCTCTGAGGATGAGAGCCTACACTTATGAGGCTTCGTTGTTGCAACTTCAGTTCAGCCGGAGGAAGGGTGTTTTTGCTTGTCCTGGTTATGATGTCTTCAGCAACCAGGACGCCGGAGGGCAGGGAGGGCAACATTCAGGGGCAACAGGGGCAAAAGCAACGTGTTGGGCGATGAAATGTGCGTGATGGAAACCACCGGGAAAGCTGCAGGAAATGATCTTGGCAGACGGGCTGAAAACGAAAAAGATCCGCAGCAGTCAGATGTGTGAAGTCGGTGGTGAGTTGCTCAACTGCAGACAACTGCAGTATGCTGTCTTTCAGAATGATGCAGTCCCCATCTTTCAGGGTGAGCCTCCATTGAAGGTTTGTCTCAGCAACCCTCACTGAAAGCATAACATTCCACTGCACCTTTCTTCATCACTGATCATCATCCCATCTCATCGCAACAGAGAGTTTCTCCGCAGCATTACCTGCTCCCAGGTTCAAGACAGCTCTGAATCTGCGGATTTTCGCTGCATTTTGGAAGGAGGTCTTCACACGGAAGGACCCGTTGACCGTGGCACGAGGAATGGACTTGTTGCAGTCGTTGTATGTGGAAGGTGTTGTTGAGGAGATCATTGTTTGTGTTGATAGGTAGGTGAAGGGATGTGGAGGTTTGGGTGCTGGTGACTCTGCTTATGGTGGATGGTACTTGAGGATCTGCCAAGGACATGTTCCATGGCACTGTCAGCCCAACTGTGAAATGTGACCTGCACCATCTGTACGTCTCATGGCTTCTCTGAAGGACTACATGAATTACAACTGGCTGGTCAAGGCTTACTGTTGCGACTTTCTTGATGTTTCACTGAGAAGACATGCTTCATATAGCACCCGCTGATCAAGTCCACTGTAGCCTTGCGTTGAAGGAGGACTTGCAAGTAAGTTGTTTAGGAAGATGAAAGCAGGAAACTCTTCATAAATTACTTTCTTCGAGTGATCCCCACCATGAGACTTTATTTGGCATATAGTGTGATACAGATTTTGACATTCTTTCTGGCAAAACTTTCTGGCAGGGANGGCAGGGAAGAGGAGGAGAGGACAACTCTGATGAAATCTAGCGACCTTCGGTCTCTAGATTTCATCAGAGTTGTCCTCTCCTCCTCTTCCTCTTGGCATCCTATCTGACATTTTCTCTGACATATGCTCTGCCATTCTATCTGACATATGTTGTGACATTCTATCTGACATTCTTTCTGGCATTCTTTCTGGCATTCTTTCTGGCATTCTATCTGACATTCTTTCTGGCATTCTATCTGGCATTCTTTCTGGCATTCNCATTCTTTCTGGCATTCTTTCTGGCATTCTATCTGACATTCTTTCTGGCATTCTATCTGGCATTCTTTCTGGCATTCTATCTGACATTCTTTCTGGCATTCCTTCTGGCATTCTTTCTGGCATTCTATCTGGCATTCTTTCTGGCATTCTATCTGGCATTCTTTCTGGCATTCTATCTGACATTCTTTCTGGCATTCTATCTGGCATTCTATCTGGCATTCTTTCTGGCATTCTATCTGGCATTCTATCTGGCATTCTCCCCACCTGCCAGGTGAGGGCCACTAGATTTTAACAGAGCTCCGCCTCCTCTTGCAGTCGCGACTGCCAGAGCGCAGTGGGCACTGCCGGACCTCAACCGCGAGCCCCAGATCCCAGTGGGCACTGCCGGACCTCAACCGCGAGCCCCAGATCCCAGTGGGCACTGCCGGACCTCAACCGCGAGCTCCAGATCCCAGTGGGCACTGCCGGACCTCAAGGCCAAAGAGAATGTCAGATAGAATGCCAGATAGAATGCCAGATAAAATGCCAGATAGAATGCCAGATAGAATTTCAAAAAGAATGCCAGATAAAAAGAGCTATTCGAATCAATAGAAAATGTCGAACTTGGTGTATACTCGCAGCTAGCTGCCGGGAGCGGTGCCAGGCTGATGCAGATACTGTCTTCTTTTATCATCGTTTGCCTCAGCTTCTCCAAGAGTACGAAGACAGAGCATCCAGTCCCTCCGGTGAGGGTGTCCCTTGGGCTGAAGATGGTGATGACAGATGCTCCGAAGCCGACACATAGGTAGACTCTGGTAGAACCGCATCCTCTTCCTCGGACAATCTATGATTCTATATATATATATATATATATAGATAGAATATAGTGTCTAATCATGTGTTGGTCTCATTCATGCGTGTGTGTCTAACTCAATCCGTTCTAGCACGGGTGTCGATGCAAACTTGATGCAAAGTCCGCTGCCTGGTATTTTAAGAGATCCCTACAGGACGCTATTGGGGGTGGGACATAGACCCGTGTAATCTTGTGATGGACTGGTGAGGTCTACTTCAACAACTGCAAGTTTGGCATGCATGGGCCTTTGGAAGTCTTCTCCCAAAATGCCATTTTAGCTCTACAAGGGCACTTCAAAGACTGCTGCTTGACTGAAATGGCGGTGTCAACGGTGTCAACCCTGTCAAGCTGTTCCCTGTTTCGCTGTTCCGGCAGGTTATTTCTATTTCAGAAAGCTGTGCAGCGGAGATTGCAACTGGACTGCATTCTGACGAAAACAGCTTCATGTTGATCCTGATGACATCCTACATGCACCATTATTTATTATAACATATAGATAGTATATCGTAGTATGTACCTATGTTCCAAGAAAACAGCGGCCAGAATATGTGATTTCAGGGCCCAGTGGAGTAGCTACAAGTGCCCTCAAGTGCCACCAAGCAGCTGAAAAGATCCAGTACAAATTGAAGGAAAAAGACAAAATTTATTCCTTTTTCAAAATAAGGAAAAAGAAATTAACTAAAAAACAATAAGTTGACAATAAAGAAGAAACAAAAAAATCAAACCATATGAGTTTGCTCATTCCTCTTTTTCCAAAAAAATAAATAACAAACAAATAAAAGCAAACAAAAAATAAAACATTTGAGTTTGGAGCGGGCTTGGAGTGAGTTTGGAGAATCTCCAAACTCACTCCAAACTTACTTTTCGACCCTCCGGAGCCACAAAACATTGAAAAAAAAATGTGTCGCGACTGTCCTGCCTTTCGCGCGCCTACATCTTCTCTCTTCTGGCTGTCTCCATTCTGATCTTCTCTCTTCTGATTTTCTCCCTGTCTGAGCTTCTCTCTTCTGTGGCTCTTCTCATCTTGGCTTTTCCATCTGTCCATATTGTCGGAAGTTTGACTTCTAAACTTCCTTCTATTATTTATGATTTATCGTATAATATGCACGTATATGTACATGTATATGCATATGTATATGTATACGTATACGTATATGTATATGTATATGTGTATGTGTATGTGTATGTGTATGTGTATGTGTATGTGTATGTGTATGTGTATGCATATATAAATATTATACTATATATATATATCATATTTCTACGTATGTGCAGATTGGGTTGTCGCCTGCTGACCCTTCTCCCAGGCCATTGGGGCGAAGATTTGTGGGTTGACCAATGCTTGAAGCGCCGAGCGAATGATCCTTGCCATGAAACCTTTTCCCCGCCGCATGGTGCTAATGGGGCACCAATGGTGGAAGATCTTGGTACAATGTGGTAACCCAATAAAAGGGGCAAGAAACAAGGATGGTGCCGGAAACAAGGACGTTCCAAATAGGAATGAGGGCTAGAGCAGACGGGCAGATGTTGCTTAGTTTTTTGTTGTGACAATTTGTTTGCACACATTTGGACATTATTTCGACATTTGTCGCCGCATCTTGCATCATGTCTAACAATCGATTCTGGCACAAGGAGCAGCTAGGGGTGTGCTTCCATAGGTCATTTCGCTACTGTTTCATTCATCGTTTTCTGAAAATTGATCAGTATTGAGTAATATCATTTTAAGTTGTCATGGTTTCTGTGTAGACCCAATGCGGCCTACGCCAAGGAAACCATTTCGCGGGTCAACAAGTACGGCCTGTTGGAGGAACAACATTGTGATCCAGAGGAGATCTTGCCACTTTTTGGCAGGGTGGCACGTCACTGGTGTGAAACTGGTTTAAACATGAAACCTGAATGCCTGGGATGCGATGCATATCTTGCCAGGAAAACTGGGACAGCTGTGAAAACCCGCACAAGGCCAGGACGATTTCAACGATCGGGTTACAAAGACTGCAAGATGTTCTGCAAGATGTTGGATATGTTCGCATGATGTTACCATGATGTTGGAAACATTATGAAACACCCCATGTCACCATGTTTGGGAACGCCTTGAGAAGTTGGTGGCATTCTGTGGCCAAAAAAAAAATGCTGCCAAGCGGCATGCATCACTGCTCCTGCATGAGTTCCTCTTTTTCTGCATAGTCCGGTGGTTGTTTTGTCTGACACAACCCATATGTCAATCAATAATGATAGTAGTTGTTTGATGTTTCTTATGTTTCCGGTAGTGGTTTGTAACCGTGAGGTTTGTTCTTCTGTGGTGTTGTAAGGCATAAATCCATGAAGAGCGTTAAGGGATGTTAAGGGCATGTTGCTGACACCACGTTCAACTTCAAAAGCCACGCAGCACTGAGGTGGCGTTTCATCCCTTCAAGTCGGAATCATCTTGGCAGCGATGCGTTCAAAATGCCGGCGGTTGAGGTGGCTCAAATCGGCTCAAAGGAAACAATTCGGAAACAAAGGATCTTTGGCGTTTCAGAAAGTTTCAGTGTGTTTTGGCATTGAATTGGCACGGATGGTTTTTGCAGAGTTCAAGAATCGGTTCTATGGGCTCTCTTGCTCACCTTCGCCAGCCCAACCTGGTTGTTTGCTCAGTACCCTAAAGTGGAACACTTCAGAATTCAGACGAAATTACAGGATTCCAATCCCAAGAACATCCAAGATATCAAGATGTATCTAGCCATATCTAGCCTCCAAACATTCCAAACAGTCCAAACAGTCCAAACCTTCATATTCCCTCAGCCAAAGCTGATCATCCGCAGGTTCAAGAGCGTTGCTTTGTCAAGTGCATAGGTGCACAGTAGGTCTGGTTTCACCATAGTGAAATAGTTGCTGATGGGCTTCCCCGGGAGAAAATCAGGTGGGTGGTTTCAGAAAGTCATGCCACGAAAAGAATTGCGACTCGGAGTTGCACACGGGGGAAGCCCTCAGAACTAAATGCTCCAAGATTCCAAGATGGAATGACTTATTAAAAAAAAACTGCTTTGATTGAAGCAGAAGACGACGCCATTCAGGAAGAGTTTGATCTTGGCCTTCACATGTCTTTGCCAGATATCATGCAGCGGAGATTATCGATCTGAATCCAGAGGACTCATAGGACTCATGTCCATATCCTGCCATCCCCCAATGTCGAACTCGGAGGGGAGACTTGAATGTTTTTTTTTTCACAGCACTGCAAACAACACAGCATCCAGGTGCATCCAGTTGCATCCACTTCGAAAGATTGCGATGATTGCGTCGCTTTCTGCCTCGTGTCACTCTTCGACACACTGTTGGCATCACCATGTCATGGACCATGTCATGGACCATGTCATGGACCATGTCACGTCGAAAACGGCCCCAACCGGCCCCAACCGGCCCGCCGGGCCCCATTGCTTGGTTGCATCGTAGTGATCACATCGAAAGGTCATGGAATCGGCCAAAAACATCCTGTGGAGCACTGTAGAGCCCATGCCTTGCTAAGGCAGACTAGTGCCTGTAGGATCTTGTAGAAATCATGGAATTGTTGCGGAAGGTTGTTTACTTTCTGGGAAACATTATGTGTTCCTTTTTTTTGGTTGTTTGCCTAAGTTGATCGACGAAAAATCCAGTCTCAATACTCAAACCCGGCAGTCTCCATGGCCGATTCCTCCCGGTGCAGCTGAACTCTGGGCAGTGGTCAAGTCCAATCACCCGGGGGAGCGGAATCCAGCCAGCTTGAAACCCTGTTTAGCAAACATTATCAAACTTTATCCACGTCTTAAACCACTTTTCCCAGGGACATACAACTTCCTAGATAGGTTGTATTTAGCTCGATATCATGATGTGCTTATGTTTGCAAGGAAAGTGAATACGCAGGACAATGGATATTGATGACAACAGAGAGAGAGAGAGAGAGAGAGAAAGAGAGATATTGCACATTACTTCACATAAGCGTCGTGGCGTACTGCATCATGTGATGGCTGAAGCCAAGACCACAGAAAGACCACAGAGTGGAGAACATTGGGGTGTCATGGTGCAGCCAGCATCCCATGGAACATCTCTGGCATGACACCCATGACACCCGTCTGACACCCTCAAGATCTCCAACGGAATATGCTCACCCGCCAGAGACAGGCTCAACGTGGTGCTCTCGCTGTTGGCTACAACTTGGAGGCCACAGCTGGCCACAGCTCCTTACGACCGGAGAAACGGAGGAAAATTGCTGACCCAAACGGAGTCAACGGAGAAATTTCCATGTCAAGCTTCAAACATCGGCAGCCGTTCTGGTTCCGTTGAATGGTTCCGTTGAAGTTCCGTTGAATGTCGATTTCATTTGGGTCCAGAACAGTCTTCCTCCTTGGTCCAAAGATGACACCTCTCCTGTGCATCACTTACCTAGCGGCGACGCGCAATCGCGCGGGGACTAGAAACAGACGTCAGCTGTCCATATCCAACACTTTTGTGACTTGAAACAGCTCAATGTTCAGTACATGGTGGAAAGAAGTGCAATGAAGTGCACTGAAGCATGACAATTCGCCAACCACCTTGCTTATCAGTGCTCAGCCTGTGAAAGCGACGAGTTTTGGCCATTTGAAGAACATTTTAAGAAAAAAGTCCCACCCGGAAGCACCGAGGCAAAGCTTTGCGCATTTGGGTCCCTCGCTCTTTGCCTATGGCCTGTCCTGTTTCTTGGCATCGGTTGCCTCCCGGAGGAATCCGAAAGGCAAGAAATCTGACGTTTCGCATGGGTTGGTAACGGTTGGTGGTCAGTTCATGTTAGTTCTCACATGATTAACTAGCAGTAACAAGCATATCAGCTATATTCAGCTATGCAGATAGCATGCAGCATGCTTCAAAACTTCCCTGATCCTTTTGGGTCTTCCAAACATTTGACCTGCAGAGAAAGTGCATGGGAGATGACGCTACTGAACTGATGAGGTTTGGGCTTGTCGCCATTTCTGTTGGACCGCATCCAGCTGGACCTTTCTTCGTTGCCTCGTGGTCTCGTATGACCAGGCAATGCCAACGGAACACATGGATGTGACAGGCTAATTCTAGCGTTGGTCACAGGTTGGAATTTTTGGGGACCAGCGAGCTCGCCTCAATTGAGTCTCAGTCGGGCTTGCGGTTTCCATGAAGTTCCATGTTTTGATACAGCGTTCGCATGAATCTGGGAGTCCATGGGGCCACTCATCGTGCAGCACATGTGTACCACCACGCTCAAGACTCAAGACCGGTGAATTGGCCACACATTGTGAGTTCATGATTAGAGAAAATGCTGGAGCGGTGTTCATTTGATATCTCGCTATGGCCATGTTTTGCCTCTGGTATCCTATTTTTCACCCAAATTGGGAGTGGCTCAAAAATCATGGGCCACTCCAACATGACCCAGTAATTCAATGATATCCATGAATATCCCATGTGTATCATGTGTTGGTCATTGCTTCTGTGACAGGTCTGGTCTCGCTGGTCTATGGAGTGGCTCAGTTGGGCTCATTGCTTTCAGCCTTGGATCTCGTCCACTTGGGATCTTCCCTGGCCACTTGGTTGTCTGACTTCACTGAAGATACATGGAGATATATGGACATATGAGGGAATATGAGGAAATATGATGAAACGGTTTGAAATGATGAAATATGATGAAATACCATGAGTTATGGGACGGTTTTTTTTGGAACTGCCAGATAGTTTGGAAGCTGATGGACGCTGTTTGTTCTGGGCCTGTTATGATGGGACCAAACTGCAGTTGTCGGCTTTTGTTGAAAAAAGTATTCACTTTAGCAAGTTGGACTACCTTCGTGAGAGCTGTAGTCCGTCTGGAGATTCACCTTTGTGGCCAAGTCAAAACCCTGGTGGTTGTCCACCCCAAGATGCTCACTGAGTCCCTACAAAGCTTTGTGCGATTTGAGCTCCTGCTGTTTGCGTTTGGCTTGTCAGAATCCCAGTGCCACCCAAAAGAAGGGAGATTCTTCCCTGCACTGACTTATAGGTAGAATTCGTAGAATTGGATCATATTGGATCTATACATTTGGATGTGCTGCGCAGTTGCTGACTTTTGATGCACCGTTTTCCCTGACAAACCAGAATCCTTAGCACCTTCTGCTGTAGGTCGCGACTGGAATCCTCTCCTCCAGTGTCGGATTTCATTAACCCTGAGCTGACAGTGCCTTTGAGACGCTCGATTTGCAGGAGCCAGGATGGATGTGATAGACAGACATGTCAAAATACGTACAGGAGTTTGCATCTCTGTCAGCAACATACTTTATTGCCACCAACGAGAAATCACCATGACACAGTTCTGAGTGTTGAGCGCTGCAGTTGTTGAGTTTTTGTTGGGTCACCTAAGGAAGCCCCGTATGTCCTGATTTCTTGCTGTCAGTATACGGTATGGTCGGGAAACCCAGCATGCCACTGCAGATTGCCGAAGGCTTTGAGCTACAATGGGTGATGGATATTGATAGATGATATACATTGATATACTATGTGCATTTGAGGCTTAGTATTAACGAACCATTATTAATTCACCTTTGTTTTTACCACGAATGATTAGCACATTCCGAAGCACATTCCGCATTCCTCGCGCCGAGGCCAAATCAGAGTCACCGCTCTCAACTCTGGACTTCACGTCTCTGGACTCGTCGCTGCCATCGAAGTCTCTCGTACGTCGGGGCCCTGAAATGACGCCGGGGGAGTAGCAAAGCGGCCTTGCCAAGAGCATGATTTGGGCTGATATATGATGATTGATGATTTATGGCCAGATAGTTTTGTTCTTCTTTGATTTGCATACTTTCAATCAGCAGCAAATGCCAGCAAACATCACATCGGACCTCGGCCATGGATTGACGAGGTCTTGGCTTGCTGCCTTCATTGTTTGGATTGACTGCCATGGGCTTCTCCTTGCCAGTGCTGGACTCGGTGCATTCGGAGTGCGGACGCCAAGAGGAGATGGAGGAGTCAAAGAATTTTGAGTTATGGCAGTTATGGCAGTTATGGCAGTTATGGTATGAAGGCACTTGAAGGCACTCAAGAAGGCACTATGATTTCATGCTTCGACGGGTAATTCCACAGAATCCACTGACCCTTCTGCGGTGCAACCGTCAAATGGAGAAGCACAAAATTAGATCTTCTCCCCCGAAACTTCAGCCCCAGAAGGAGATCAACGTGAAGGTCTCTGTAGGAAGAAGTCAAAGTGTCACCATCACAAGAAAGTTGCAATGATTTTGCATTTGAAATTTCAATATCACACACCCATTGCCTATCATTGACCATCATTGACCATGAAACGAAACGGTCGCCCATAGCACACACGAAATGGCACCAAGGTCGCCGTCATTTTCGCGCAGCTTTGCACGGTGCGGGTTCTCACTGTCAGCCTATGGCATGACCAGACTTGGAAGCCTATCGTCCGGAGACTCAGAGAGGCAACACAGCCATGGTAGGGTCAACCCTTGGGGAGCTGCTGTAGAAAGACAAGGAAAGACAAGATTTACAGAAAGAGGATTCTACAGGCAAAACGGCAAAAAAACTTATTTCAAAAAAAAAGCCAATGGCAAATGAGCATCAAGTGGTTGCTCTCATGAAATCCTTCTTTCAACATGTTTCAGCATGTCCAAGTAAGCCCAATTCGTACTCACAGCAAAGCACATTGACTGAGGTCAATTTTGGATCATATCACCCTGGAGCCGCTTCTATCACCAAGATCGTTCCTGCGCATGGGTTTCTGCCCATCGGTTTTTGGCATCCAATGTCCTGGTTCGTTTCTGTTTACTTTGGACTCCGCATGGCCAGATTTCTTCATGTCCTTGCGTGGCCTTGCTCGTATTGGATCCGAGTCATTCATCTATGGCCTGAGCCATATGGAGTTTTTGCTGTTTGCGTTGGACTTTATCTTCATGAGCTTCTTGCTGTCCTTGCAATCCTTTGCACGTTGCGAGTCTACTCTACTCATCTATGGAATAAGCCGAGTTGATCTTGCCTTGTCAGTCTTGGATTCTGTCAACCTAGGATTATCACTACTGTCACATGCCTCCGTTTGCTTGGGCCTACCCCTGTTCCCATACAGTACTTGTTCCCTGGGTTTTTTACTGTTTATTCTAGATTTCATCTCCCTAGGTTTGGCCGTGCTGTTGCAAGGACCTGCATGTCCTGACTTTATGCCGCTTACGTATGGTCTAACATGCATAGAATTGTCACTTCTAATACTGGATGCCGTTTCCTCAGACAGTCCTCTATTTTCACGTGGCCTCATGTGTTTGGGTTCCAGCTTGCTGCTCTATGGAGTGACTTGGTCGGGTTTTTCACTGTTGATTTTGGACCTTGTCCGCATGGGTTTGAACCTTTCTGTCAGAGGCTTTTTACGACCAGAGCCATTTCTATCTGTCTATGGCGTGTCTTGATCAGATGACTTTCTGTTGGTCTTGGACTATGTGTGTCTTCGGAGCTCCTTGCCACCAAAGAGTTTTGCATGGCCTGGCTTGCTGCTGTCCCTTTCCGGCATGGCACAGCTTGAAGGTGGTTTGCCTGTTCTGGACCTTGTGCATATGGGCTTTCCTTTGTTTCTCAGATCTTTCGCATGGCTCGAGTTCTTCATGTTCATCTATGGCATCTCCTGTTTAGGCTTATCCATTTTTGTCCCAGGCCTGTGTGAATTTGACAGCACTCTGTCACTCCGTGCTTATTTGCGCATAGGTTTACTCATTTTTGTTTACGGAGTGTCATGTTTGGGCCTTTCCCTGTCAGTTCCTGACATGATTGCTTTGGAACTGTTGATGTCATTGAGAAGCTCCGCTTATTTGGACTCCGTGCTGTCCATTTGGGGCTCAACATCACTTGAATCCATTCCATCATTGTTGGATTTTCTGTCCTGTGGTTCTTCTTTGTCCACTCATAGCTTTGTGTGTTTGGGTTTGGCATTGAGCATTTTCGGCCTCACGCAGCTTGATCTTTTGATGCTGGTGCTGGATCACATTGCCGTAGGTTTTTCGCTGTTGCCACACACCTCTGCACGCCTGGACCTGGTGCTGTTTGTCTATGGCATGACCTGGCTTGGATTCATCTTGCCTTTGTCGGATTACGCAGACATTGACCCGGTTTCATTGCTGAAGAGTCTTATGCACTTGGAGCCATTTTTGCCCGCCTATGGAGTTACTCTGTCAGGTTCTTCCTTGTTGATCTTGGACTTCATCCATCTTGACCTGCCACTGTCTCTGCAAGGTTCCTTGTGCCTTGGTTCGACCCTGTCTATTTATGGCGTTTCCAAACTGGGATTCTTGTTGCCAGTTCTTGACTCTATCCACATTGAATCCTTGCTGTTGTCAAGATCCCTCTTATATCTTGGGCTACCTCTCTTTGTGTTTGGAATGAGCGGACTTGAATCATTCCTGTTTGCTCTGGACCATGTGCACATCGAGCCCTTCACACCTTCGCACAGCCTTTGCTGGACAGAATCTTCACCCTTGGTGTATGGAGTGTCACTCTCAGGCAGCTTTCTGCCAGCATTGGACTTTGTACTTCTGGGTTCTACGTTGTCAATTCAAAATTCTGCGCAACCTGACTTCAGCCTGTCAGTTTATGGTTTGACGAGACTGGGTTTTTTATCGTTTGCCTTGGACCTTGCGACCTTGGACTTCCCACTATCTGTGCAAACCCTCGTGTGTTCAGGTTTTCTGCCACTAGTCTTTGGTATGAGTTGTTTGGACTCCTTGCTTTTACTGTTGGAACATGCTGTGCCAGATCCTTCCTTGTTGCTACAAACCTTCATGTGCTTGGGATCGTTGCCTTCCGTCTACGGTGTGACTTGCCTGGGACCGTTGCCTCTTGCTCCAGACTTTCTGAACCCTGGAAGTTTCATGTTTCTACAGTCATTCCTTTACTTCGGTTTGGCCATCTTGGTCTATGGAACCAGCTGCTCAGGCTTCTTACCTCCCATGTTGGATTTCGCACATCCAGACTTGACCATGTCTTTGCGAACATCCTGCCAACCTGAATCTGCCTTGTTCGTCTTTGGTTTGGCACGTCCTGACTTCACCCTGCCGATTCTTGATTTCGTGCAGATGGGACTTCCACTGCCACTCCAAGGCTTCAATCGCTTGGAACTGTCGATGTCAACATACGGCATGCTTTGTTTGGGCTTGAGCTTGTTGGTCTTGGACCTCTTAGATGCGGGGCTACTGATTTCACCCCGGGCATTCGTACACCTTGGACTTTCTCCTTCCGCCTTCGGACTGGTGTGTCCTGACTCTCTCTTGTTGCTGCTCGACTTTGTCAATGCTGATTCCATGCTTTTCTTGCATAGCCTTGTGCGAGCTGGAAGTGCACCTTTGGTCTATGGAGTTACTTGCCTTGGATCATTTTTGTTGGTCTCAGATTTTGCCCTCATCGACTCACTAATGCCGTTGCAAAGGTTTGGACGCCTGGGATTTGCTTTGCTGGTGTTGCATGTCCCAAGGTTCGGTTTCTTATCATCCACCTTTGATCACTCTAGCGCAGGTTCCTCAGCATTCTCGCAACAGTACGCACGACTAGATTCTGCGGCATCACTGTTCCACAACGTGCGCTTTGACTCATTGGTGTTACTTTTCGACAGCATGACCCTCGGATCTTCAATGTCAGTGCGTGCTTTTGCACGCTCGGACTCGGCCGTTTTCCTGTTCTCCTTCGCTCGCTTTGGATCCGAATCGTTGACCTTGGACTTTTTGCACCTTGACTCACCCATGCTGCCAAGGGGTGTCTCGTACACTGGCTCCACAGTCTTCATTTGGAGCCGTGGCCGGCTAGCATCATTCTTGTTTGTGCCTGACTCTTTGCATTCGGATTCCTCTCCCTTGATACGTTCTCTTTCACGTACTGAACTTCCCTTCTCGCTTACTGGACGGTCCCGAACTGGTTTGATCCCATTCTTCTTGGATGCTGTTCAAATGGGCTTCTTTCTATCGCTCCAAGCTGTTTGCTGTTCAGAGTTCTTGGTTCCATTGGTAGGTGTTGGTAGCTCTGAATTAAGCCTGCCTATCTTGGACAAAATCACCCTAGGCTCCTTTCTGTTGCTCAGAAGCTCTGCGCAACTGGAGCTGATGCTACTGGTGCTGGCATTTGCCAAAATGGAATTGTTGGTGCCGATTTCGGACCTCGCAGAATTTGGCTCCACCCCGTTGTCCCATGATTTTGGAAGAGTTGATTCGACACTGCCGGCCTCCTCATGTGCACAGTTTGGGCTGCCTTTGTTGGTCTTTGATTTGTCATACTCTGATTCAGTGGCATTAGCCAGAAGCGCTACGCAGCTCGGATCCATGCTGCTCTTGTTTGGCATCTTCACCATGAACTCGTTGATGTTGATTCTGGATCATTCGAACCTAGGGTTGCCTCTGTTGCTGAAGAGCTTTGCACATCTTGGAAGTACGTTCTCTGCATTTCAACGTGGATCTATGGACTCCTTCATGTTTACCCTTGATGTGCAGTTGCTCGATTTGTCCTTGTCCCTCAGGTCCCTGTTCCAACCAGACCCTGCATTTTTTCTCTTTGGCATGACAAGAATGGGTTTCATGACATTGCTTTCCGATGCAACAATCATTAGCAGTTTTATGTCACCAAGATCATTTGCACACCTGGAGTCACTCCTTTTGGTCTATGGCCTTAGTCGTTTGGACTTGACGTCGTTGCTGTCAGATTCCACTACGTTAGACCTGTCGTTGTCGCTCCACAGCCTCAAGTGCTTGGGTTTCAACTTGAGCATCTTCGGCACTCAACGATTTGAGTTGTCACTCTTTGTATTGGACCTTCTAAACTTGGGCAGCTTGTTTTTGCTGCGATCCCTCTCGAGGTTAGGCTCCACAACCTTGCCCTTCGATACAGGCAGACTTGATTTCTTGATGTTTGCCCTCGACTTCTTGCATACAGGATTTTCGCTTCCGCTCAAAAGCTTTGCATAACTGGACTTCAGATTTCTTGCTTTTGGCAAGACTAATTTGGACTTTTTGATTTTGCTCTTGCATTTCGCGAGTCTCGAAAGTTCCTTGTCACTCCAAGGCCCTTCATGTCCTGAGCCTATGTTGTTCGTTGTAGGTGTCAGCAGACTGGCCTTGATTCTATTTCTGTCGGACCATTCGCACGTAGCCTCCTTTGCGTCCCTTCGTAGTTCTGGACGGTCCGGATTTGTCTTGTTGGTGCTGGATATGACTTTCTCAGGATCTCTGTCGTCGCTTCAAAGCCTTGGCTATTTGGGTTTCGTGCCACTTACCTTTGGTCAGACAAATCTAGAGTTGCTGCCATTGGTTTTGGATGCCACATGTCTGGAATTACCTCTCTTAGCACACAGCTTCAACAGGCCAGGTTTGACCATGCCAATTTTGGGTATGACATGCTGCGGGTCCATTGTGTTACTACTTGATGCGATGAGAATTGACAGCTCTCTTCCTCTAAGAGCCTTGGCATAATCAGGGTTCATAATTTTGCCCAGTGGCATCAGTTGCTTTGAATCCTCCTGCTCAATCATTGACTTCATGCCTTTTGGACTGATTCTGCCAATGCAAAGCATGGGAAAGCTGGATTCATCATTCTCATTATTTAGCAGAAGCAGCCCAGGGCTATCCTCCCTGGCTTTCGATGCTACTTGCTTAGGATTCTCCTTGTTGATGCAATCCTTTGGACACTTGGGATCCGTTTTTTTACTTGTGCGGGGTGTGCAACTTGACTTGTCGCCCTTGGTCCTTGATTTTGCCGGCTTCGGTTTCTTCACATCAATGCGAGAACTCGGCTGTTTGGGCTCGGTATTGTTTTTGGTATCCACCTCCCGTCCAGACTTGTGCATGTCAGCCTTTGACATGGCGCACACCGACTTCTTGTTGCCCTTGAGAGTTCTCGCCAAAGCTGGAAGCCAGCTATCCCCCTTTGGGCATTTCCGACTGGGTTTCAGCCTGCCTGTGTTGGACTCCTCACATTTGGACTTGCTGCCGTCAATAAGGAATTTTGCACATCCAGCCTTTCCATTCTCTATCTTTGGATCGGCAAAGTCAGAATTGATGCTGTCATTTTTGGATGTCATGAGAATTGATTCAACTCTTTTACTACAATCCTTTGGATGGCTTGAATCTATCTTCCCAGCCTTCGGCATGGGATGAATGGGCTTCTTCTCGCTTGTCCTAGACCTTCTGCACTTGGAATCGTTCTCGCCGACTAAAAGCTGTGCATTTTTGGAGCCATCGTTTTCCATGTTCTCAAAGGCTCGCCCAGGGTCAATGCTATCAATTCTTGACCACACTTTGTTAAACTCCTTTTTGTCTACTCGATCCATGCAACAGCTCGGTAGCGCGTTTAGTTGTTGCGGCATCACGAATTCCGATTTTTTGATGCTGGTCCTGGACCTTGCCCACCTCGACAGCTTTTTGTCCTCAAAGTCATTTGCTCAATTTGGACCCACTTTGTCAGTCTTTGATTTTTTGCATCTGGAGTTCACTCCTTTGCCAAGGTCGTTTTCATGACTGGGTTCAGCATTCTTCCCAACTGGTCTGGCATGCTTTGAGCCACTGTTGTTTGTTTTGGATCTCTTGCACCTCGACTTCGTGTTGTCACTGCAAAGCCTCGGACAGCTTGACCCCCCGCTGCTGACATTGGACTTTTTGCGTCCGGGCTCGTCCTCGTTTCTCCGAAGTTGCGTCCAGATGGCATTTTTTACGTTGATCATTGGAGCTGCTCGATTTGGCCTCTCCTTTTCGATCTCTGATGGCATGCTCTTGGGGTTTCTATTGTTTATCAGGTCCTTTGCTCGAATAGACTTCCACTCATTGGCATTCCAACGCGTGACCTTGGGATCCTCCACACCAGCATCCGACTTCCTCAACTCAGACAGCTCTTTGTCACCACACAGCTTTGCCAAGTTGGGATCGGTATTCTCAGCCATGTCATCCACACAACTAGACCCATCATTGCTGTTACTTGACATGGTCTACTATGGCTCTTCGATGCCATCGCAAAGCTCTTCTCAACTGGACTTCTCACTTTTGATCATGGACTTTCTGGCCCTTGGATCCGTGCTGTTGGTCCGTGGCCCTGCACGATTGGCTTCCACGGTCTCCGCTTTGGACTTCCTGTATATGGACTTCACCTCGTCAGTCCGAAGTCTTGCGCGGTCTGGATCCATTCCATCAATTCGTAGCTCCATTCGTGTGGGCTTGGCCTTTTCTCTTTGTGGCTTGGGCCACCTGGAACTCACACTTTTTGCCTTGGATCGCGTACAGCTGGGAAGCCTTCTGTTGATTCAAGGCTCCAGTTGAATGGACTTTGCAGCACTGATATTGGATCATCTTCGTTTGGGTCTCGCCTCGTTGGTTAGATCTGTGGCTCACTTGGGATTCCCCTTCTCCGTTTTCTCTGCAGCACGCTTGGGGTTTGCACCGTTGGTATTCGATAGTACGCACCCAGGAAGCTCCATACTGCTGCAAGCAACGGCACACCTTGGTTTGTATTTCTCGATTTTTGGTTTGACAAAATCAGATTTGATTTTGTCGGTTTTCGACTGTACCACTTTGGGCTTCTTGATGTTCATCCGAGCCTTGGCCTGCTCTGGCTTTTACTTCTTGCCCTTCAGTCGTGCGCTGTGCGGACCAAGCTTGTCGATTTTGGATTTCCTTCACTTGGAAAGCTTGATGTTAGCAAGAAGCTCCAGCAGAGTTGGAAGTGCTGTGTCAATCTTGGATTATTTGCATATCGATTCCTCCATGCCCTCGCAAAGTGTGCTGCAACTGGACTCACCTTTCTTGGTCTTCAGCAATGCACGGCTTGGATTTCTGCTTTTTGCTTTGGATTGCATTGTGATGGGCTCGGCCTTTTCGTTGCAAAGCTTTGCCCACTTTGAGCTGCCGATTTTGCTTTCTGACTTCGTTGGACTTAGTTCCTCGCTGCTTCTTAGAAGCATGGTCCGTTGTGATAGTTTGGTCTTTGTCACGTCCCGTGGTCGATTTGGTTCTTCACTCCTCATCTTAGATTGCATCGAGTTAGAGAGTTTCCTGTCAGTCCGAAGTGCTGCAAGACCTGGCTTTGCGTTCTCGATCTTCGGAACAACAACCTTAGGCTTTTGCACGTTGGTTTTGGATCACGTGACTCTGGACCTCCCACTGTCAATTCAATCCCTCAGCTGTTTGGGCTTCTCCGTGTCTCTCTTGGCATACGCTGACTTCGATTTTACAGTGCCTTTGAGATCCTCCGGATACTCAGAATCTGTCTCTCCAATCTCTGGTGAAGCGTGTCTTGACTTCCGGTCCTCAGCTGTTGATTTCGCCACTGTGGGTCCCAGCACGTCAGTGAGATCTACGGCTTGTCTTGGCTCGATGATGTCACTCTTTAGTCTGTTCAAACTGGGTTTGATGCCCTTGGCACTGGATAGTGTTCACTTGGGATTCAGTTTGTCCACAAGGAGTCTTGCATGCTCGGGCCTTTCACCTTTTGTTCTGGATCTCTTCAAGCCAGATCCAGGCCTGTCCGTGCGATCCACGCTGCGTGTTGGTTTGGCTTCGTTGGTTTTCTCCACAGCCCGATTTGGCCTAGCACCGTCATTGTTGGAGTATGCGAATCTCGATTTTGCCGCGTTAATCAGGTCCTTCGTTCAACTAGGATTGAATCCACTGGTCATGGACTTTGCAAAGATGGGATCCCTTCTGTTTCCGAGAACCAGTACCAAATTTGAACTTTTCATGTCCTTGTTCGGTAGAGCTTGCTTTGGCTTCGTGTTGCCGGTCCTGGATTTTTTGCATCTTGGAAGCTTCCTGTTGTCACGATCCATTGGCTGTTTCGGGTCCTCCTCCTTGATATGGAGCAGGTGGTCACTTGACTCAGCCTTTTCCGTGTTGGACCACATGGACTTTGACTTCTTTTCGTCTCTTCAAAGCTCTGCCTGCTTGGACTTTACGATGTTCCTCTTCCAATGTGCCGAGCTAGACCTGTCCTTTTTGTCGTTAGATTTCAGTGAGCTCGGCTTCATCATGTCATTCAGAGGAGCATCCTGTTTTGGACCTTCCCTGTTTCCGTTTGGCGTTGCTCGCTTTGACTCTCCCCTCTTGGTGTTAGATCTTCTGCATCTAGGATTGTCTGTCTCCATGAAGAGCAACTGTCATGCAGATTTACATTTCTCAGTTTCCGGCACTGTGTGCTTGGGATCTAGTCTCTTAGTCTTCGACATGAGTGCACCTGAATCACCCATGTCATTGAGATCATTCAGCTATCTGGGTTTCACGATGCTCCTTGTTGCACTTGCTCGGTTTGATTTGACAGTATTTATTTTCGACATGGCGGTGTTGGGTCTCTCCACATCTGTGCGGGCTTGCGCTCGAGCAGAGCCACTCTTGTCGCTGTTCAGCATGATGTGTCTTGAACTCAGTTTGCTAATGTCGGATTCTGCAGCTCCAGAGCTCTCGATGTTTGTGCAATTGCTAGGGAAATCAGGTTCAAATCCATCAGTCTTCGGAGCCACTTACCTGGAATCCATGATACCCGTGTTGGACCCTAGTCACCCAGGCTTTATCTTGTCAATCAGGGGATCAGCACAACTAGATTCCGCCACGCTGGTCTTTGGAGCTGGCAGAATTGGACCGCTGGTCTTGGTCTTGGATTTCCTGCACCTCGAACCTCTGTTGTCGATGAGGGGTGCAGTCCAACTTGACTTCACCTTTCTTCCATTCAGTGCTGGAAGGCTAGGTTCAGCTCCATTTGTTTTGGACATTGGCTGCCTTGGTCCCACCTCATCCATGCGAAGCTCGGGACGTTTGGACCTCACTTTGCTGATTTTTGATGCAGTTCGCATGGGCTTCAGCCTGCCTGTCTCCGGTGTCCATGAACTTGATTTTTTGATGTTTGTCAGGGCATCGAGCCGTTGTGGCAGTGCTCTATCTGTCATCACTGCCGTGCGCTTGGGTTTGACATCGCTGACTTTTGACATCGCCGAGTTTGACTCAGCATTCTCATCCCAAAGCAGGGCATGTCTTGGTTTCGCATCATTCCCAATTGGCCGTGGGCGCTTTGGATTACTCATGTTGATCTTGGACCATTTGAGGCTTGATCTTTCCCTGTTTTTCCAAAGTTCCACAAACATGGGATTGCGGTCCCCGACTTTGGGCAAGATGGTTGTGGGTAGCTTTGTGCCAGTCTTTGATTTCGCTTCTCTTGAATCCATTTCGCCAGTGCAATCTTCTGCTCATTCAGACCCTTTGTTGTTGACCATCGGACTTTCGAGACATGAATTGTTGATGTCACCCCTGGATCTTTTGAACTTGGGATTGAGTCTGTCCTCGAAGGATTTCGCATGTCCTGGCCCAACCATGCCGCTTTTCGGAGTGTCACGCTTTGAATTCCGACTCTCAGTATTTGACTTAGCAGCTGTAGATTCTTTCCTGTTGATTCGCAGCATGGGGCATTTGGGTTTCTCGCCATTGGTCTCTAGGGAAGCCTCCATGGACTCCTTGATGCTTCCCCTGGACTTTTTGTCCTTGGGCTCCTCGACTTCACCACAAAGCACGGCTCGAATGGACTTGACAACCTTGCTAATCAGCTGTGCAAGACTCGACTTGGCACTGCTCATCCTGGATGTTATGAACTTTGATTTTCCACTTCCCATCAGGAGCCTTGCTGAACTTGACTCAAGGTTCTTGACCTTCAGTACAGCACGTCCAGAGCTACCGTTGTTCGTTTTTGATTGCACGGCCCTGGGATTCTCCTCATCACTCAGAGCCCCAAGCAGATCAGAACTGCTGACGTCGATCTTTGACAGAGTTCATCTCGGTCCAAGCATTTCAGCCCTCGACGTCGCAGAGCTAGAATTGTTCCTTTTCATCAGAGCCTACCTGCGTACAGGTCCAGTGATGTCGGTTTTCTCCTGTGTTCGATTCGACCTTTCCCTTTCGATGCTTGATCGTGTTCACTCAGGATCGTCCCTTCCAATGCAATCCCTTGTGTGGCTTGGATTGATGCTGCTCATGCTGGATGTCGCGCATTTGGGTTTGGCCATACCTTTGCACAGCTCTGCGCGTTTGGACTTGGTGTTTTTAGCCTCCAGCTCTGTGAGGTTGGGCTTCGCTTTGCCAGTCCTTGGTTGCGCAGAGATGGGATCCATGACATTCTTCAGGAGCTGTGCTCAACCTGATTTCACCGTTTCAATCTTTGGCCATGCGCGTGTAGACCTGAACCTGAGCATTAAGAGTTTTGCTTGTCTGGGCTTTAGTCTACCAGTCTTCCAAGCAGTCAGATTGGGTTTGTTGTTGTTGGTACTGGATCCTGCACGCCTTGGCTTGTCGATTTCACTCCAAAGCTCTGCGTGTTCGGGATTGGCCATGTTTGTGATGGATCATGCACGAATGGAGTCCTCACCATTGATGCGAAGTGCAGCTCGTTTCGGACTCATTTTGCCGGCCTTTGGAATGACTTGCTTCGGTTTTAACTCATCAGCTCTGGATTCTCTGAATTTGGGCAGCCCTTTGCCACTGCAAAGCTTCTCCTGATTGAGCAAAAAAGCCTCGGTCTTTGGTACTCTCAGATCTGACTCTCCAACATCAGTGTTAGACTTTTTGCAATTGGGCTTACCACCGTCCGTGCAACAGCTCATGCGACTAATGTCCACGTTCCCTGTCTTGGGCCTTTCACAGTTTGACTTGTTGCTGTTAGTGTTGGACCTCAGTAGTTTTGAGTCCATTCTGTTTGCACGCTCGCTTGCTCGGCCTGACTCCGTTATGTTCGCATCCGACTGCGCGAAATCAGACTTCTCCATATCCTTACGAGCGACTACACGGCTTGAATCAGTACTTTTGCTTTTTGATGCTGTGCGCCTTGGCTTGGGCATGTCAGTCTCGGACTTTCTGCACCTTGGCTTTCTGTCACCTGTGCAAAGCTCTCAATGTCCAGAACTCACAATTTTCTTCGGCGGTTTCCTGCGGCTAGACCCCATGACGCTTACTCTCGATTTGGCCACGTTTGGATTTTTGCTGCTAGTGAGAAGTTCAGCACATGCAGGACTGACCTTTCCGATTTTCGGAGCTGCCCAAATGGACTTCTTGATTCTAGTCCTGGACCCTTTGCGCCCAGACCTTTCCTCGCCACTCAGGTCACTTGCAAGTCTAGAAATGTCGTTCTCAGCCTTTGGTGCTGCGCGTCTCGGCTTTCCAATTCCAGTTCCGGACTCTTTGCACTTGGGCCTCGCCTTGTCTTTGCGCAGTTCCACACACTCGGGTCTGCCAGCACCAATGCTGGATGTTGCTCGCCCTGACTCGATCATGTTTCTGCGATCTGTGGCACATCTTGGCTTTTCCTTCTCTGCCTTCGGCGCAGGCCAGCCAGGCAGCTTACTTTTGGTCCTGGACTTTGCTTTGGCTGGTTCTACCCTTCTGCTACGCAGCTCTGTTTGACTGGAGCTTCCCCCACTGGTTTTTGATGTGGCAAATCTCGATTCGCCGCTCTCACTGCAAAGTTTTGCTTGACTAGACAGCTCCATGTCTCCCTTTGGACAAGGCTGTTTCGGTTCCACCCTGCCCGTGTCGGAGGTTGGTGAGCTGGGTTCGTTTGTCTCAGCGAGAAGCTCTGCACGACTCGAGTTGGCTTCGCCATTGTTGGACCTTTCTGCTACAGGTTTTACGTTGCCACTGCAATCCTTTGCCCGACTGGGTTTGTCCTTCTTGACCTTCAGTAGAGTGGAACTAGACTTCTCACTCTTGCTCCTTGACCATCAGTTGACCGGCTCCTCCTCACTACTTCATAGCTTTGCTTGATCAGGTTCCGTGTTGTTGGTGCTGGATCTCTTGCATCTGGAATTGCCATTGTTCTTGAAGGGAATGTCTTGATCAGACCCTTTGGTGTTTT
The DNA here is from genome assembly GCA_003297045.1 of Symbiodinium sp. clade C Y103. NCBI lineage: Eukaryota > Dinophyceae > Suessiales > Symbiodiniaceae > Cladocopium > Cladocopium sp. clade C. The sequence continues at coordinate 82,568 of BGPT01000150.1, read as the reverse complement.
TGTTCTCGTCAGCATATCTTGGACCGTTCTCGTTGGCGTTCGACCTTCTTCACCTGGCTTCTTCTTTGTTGGCGCAAAGCGTCAATCGCACCGATCCATTTCCTTCAACCTCGGACTACACACAATCTGATTTGGCCCCCTTTGTGAGGTCCGTTTGTCGGATGGGACTGACTTTGCCAGCCATTGGAGCAAGTTGCTTCGAATCAATCCTGTTTCTCCTGGATTTTGCAATAACGGGACCTTCGACATCAATTCATAGCGTTGCGTGCCTTGACCCACCGCTCTTTGCATTGCACATGTCCAATTTAGAACTCTCGCTGTTTCTACGTAGCTTCGGACAATTCGAATTGCTGACGCCGGTCTTCAGAGAATCGAGCCCAGAGGTGTCAATTTCAGCGCCGGATTTTCTGCATCTTGGTTTCATGCTGTCATCACACACCCACGCACATCTCGGCTTATCCGTGCCAGTCTTGCGAGTCACACGTTTCTCTTCCTCCTTGTCACCCAGGTCATTCTCCTGTTCTGAGCCAAATCTGTTTGTTTGTGGCCTAGCTTGACTGGACTTGTCGATGTTGACCCCAGACATGACCAACACAGAGTTTTCCTTGCTCCCGCAACAATTTCTTTGTTTAGGATCAGCGGTCTCAGTGTTTGGCATCTCTCGGTTTGATCCATCCATTTTGGTTCTCGACTTTGCCTGCGTTGGTTTATCCTTGCCTTTGCACGACTACTTTCGTTTGGGTCCGCCAATGCCGATTTTTGGACGGGCTTGCTTTGGTCCAACGCTGTTAGTGTTTGATCATTCCTTATTTGGATCAGTCGCTTCAATGAGGACGCCTACACGCCTGGGTTTGACATCCCCTATCGTAGGTATGTCCAGACTCTACTTTCCCATGTCAGTCCTGGGAATTGCGGAATTCGACTCGCCCTCGTCTTTGAAGAACTGGGTGCATCCTGGCGTCATAATGTTTGCCTTCCGTAGTGCATCACTTGAATCCTCCATGTCAGTTTCAGACCACAGCTACTTTGGCCTCTCACCTTCTGCACAAAGTCTCGCAAGACTTGACCCTGCAGTCTTTGTCTTGGATTCCTTGCACTCAGCTTTCGCACTGTCTCCACGCACCTTCACTCAACCAGGATCGTCAGCATCTCCATTCGGCAGGTTGGTCATCGACTCCATGCCATTCGTCTTAGACTTCCTGCATTTGGATTTTGGTTCCTCAATGCGCAGCTACGCATGCTTGGGTTTTCCTATGTTCGTTTTGGATAGTGCAAGACTCGGTTCTTTCACGTTCATACGAGAGATTCTTCGCTTGGGAAGTGGCCTGTTCTTGCTAGGCTGCTCTCGTTTTGACTCTATTCTGTTGGCGTTAGATTTCCTGCACCTGGGCCTTTTGTTGCCACTTCAGCAGCATATCCAACTTGGACTGCCTACATTGCTCTTCAGCAGGGCCCGACTTGATCTTACGACTTTAGTGTTGGACCACACTTTCACGGGCTTTTTGTTGTCAATCCAATCATTTTTCCAAGTTGACCTCATGGCATCAATCTCTGATTGCGTTCGTTCGAGCTTTTCGATGTTGGCCTCGGGCATTGCCGAACCTGGCTTCACTCTGTCCTTCCGATCTGTCGGTCGCCCAGCATCGAATTCGTCACTCTTTGGTCGCTTACGGCTGGATGTCTTCATTTTGGTGCTGGATAAGACCTTCTTAGGACTGTTGCTGCTGATGCGGAGTTCTGTTTGTCTGAACTTGTCGATGTTTCTTCTGGACCCTACACAGCTGGGCTCAATGATTTCGTTGCATCAACCGGCATGCTCAGCTTCGATTCTGCTGGTCTTCGGTTCTTCCAGATTTGACCTGCTACTTTTTGTCCTTGACCTTTTGCATCTTGAAAGTTCCTCATCAGCACACAGCCTCGTTAGGTTTGGATTTACAGTTTCAACACCTGGTTTCACACGATTTGGCTTTTTCCTATTAGTGTTAGACCTTTTGCACTTGGGTTTCACCTTGTTTCCACAATCATCTTCTCAAGCGGGTGTAGCCATGTCAGCATTTAGGGCAGTTGAACTGGGCTCCAGTTTGTCAGCATTGGATTTTCTGCACTTGGACTTGGCGCTTCTGCCGAAAAGCTCTTCTCGCCTTGAGCTGATGCTGTTTCCTCTGAACTTCGCCAACTTCGGACTGATCTCGTCCCTCAGGAGTTTCGCTCAACCCGGATCAGTGGCATTGATATCAGACCGTCAGCATTTAGGCGCACTCATGTCATTGCATCAACACGGACGTTGCGGATCTGCCTTGTTGGCATTTGGCCTGAGTAGATGTGGATCAAACTTTCTGGCATTGGACTTTGTGAATTTTGGTCTAATTTTATCGATGCAAAGTTTCAGTCGATTTGAACCGACGACTTCGCCTCTCGACTACGCTCGTTGTGGTTCATCCTTTTCGATCAGAAATTGCTATCGCCCTGGTTTCGCCTCATCCACCTTTCAATCCACCAGATTTGATCCTGGTGTGTCGGTGTTCGATTACCTTCGGCTTGGTTCCATCATGTCCATCAGATCCATGTTCTACGGAGAACCATTGATGTCTTTGCTCGGTAGGGCACGGTTTGGTCTCTCCCTGTTCCTGTTGGATTACATGTACTTTGGACTATTGTTGTTTTTGCATACCTTCGCCTGTTTAAGTTCCACCCTTCTTGTCATCGACTTTATTCGCGTTGGTTTTCCTCTCTTCTTAAGATCAACGAATCACATGGGTTCAGCCACGTCGTCAATTAGCTGCGCACGTTTGGAACTGATGACATTGACATTCGACTTCACTCAGCTGGGATTCTCCACCTTTTTGAGGAATTTTATCAGGATGGGCTTGCTGCTGCTAATCTATGGCATTTCCAAGTTGGACTCCCTGCTGTTTGTCTTGGACTTTGCTCCTTGGATGCAGACATTGTGTGTGTCAACAAGTTGTGTTGTATGTGCTGGTATGAAAGTGTGTGTGTGACTGTGTGTGTGTGTGCGTTGTATGTGTTTGTGACGTTTGTGTGTGTGTGTGTGTGCGAGCGTGTTGTTGTGTTCGATGTGTTGTTCAGACATCCAGAAATGCTGAAATATTCCGAGCCGTTTGAAGTTCAAATGCAACAATCAACTTGTTTTTTTTTTTTTTCAGAGGTGTCTTTATGTTGCTCAAACAATTCCATGTAAATCAGCCAGATGGACGATTGCTATCCGGAAAAAAAGAAAAGCATGCTTGAAACAGTCATCTTTGACTCCAAGTTTTTTTTTTAATACTCAGACCTGTCAGTTCACCGCTGGGAATTTGTTAATCTTATTGATGTTTGTTGTGGAAATAAACACATATATCATATATCCTTCTATGATGTTATTGTTATGGGGACGTATAAGATACTAATTAATATGTTGTATTTAGGAGATGCGTAGATATTTGATGATATTTGACATATTAACCTGTCATAGGTTATAATCAGCTTGCACAGCCACCGCTTCAGGTACACATGGGTTCCACCACACCTTTGCGAAGTCCTGCACAGCTGGACTTGGCGCCCTTGGTGTATGGCATTGCGAAGCCTGGGTCCACGTTGTTCACACTGGTACCTCGGACTTGTGCTGCCATGAGGATAAAGCAAGCATTTTGTGGATACTGGGAATTGGGAATGTGGGATATATAACCTAACAATATGATTCTTGGGTGTGTCTGAAAATTGGGTGTACCAGCAAAATGGCATCCTTCATAGAGAAGGATGACTAACCGGTGGATTTGGAGGTTCCCTATTTTCAGACAAACCCAGTGTCGCAGATGTATTAGGCAATGTATGGTTCAAAAGTACTTGCGTCAAAATTTGATGATTGAAGCAGAAACAGAATCAGATCTGTCCATATATGCTGCAAGTCTGTTGCGAAAGGGTTCGGTGTCTATCTCTCAGAGTTTGTATTTGTTTCTGATTATTGGGACTATTTTGCAAAGCGGGATACCCAGGTCAATTGAGATCAATCACTCGATGTAGCCATCCATTGTTGATCTAACCAGGAGAATCCGTCCTTCAAAGGAGGGTTCGACCAAGTATTCCCCTGAGTCAAGGGAAACAGCAGTCACCAGTGTGGCCCCAAGGTCAAGTATTACTACAGTATGGGTATAGCTATGTATAGGTCAAGAACCCGGAGAACACTGCCATTTTGAACGTCAAAACATGCTCTGTTGCATAATTTGTGGCGCCTACCGGTATCAACCGCACATCTAAGGACTCTCTGCACACGGGCTCCTCATGTTCCTTGCAAAGTTCGATCCAAATCGGCCTGAGACTCTTCATGTTTGGCCAGACGCGATTTGATTTGATGCTCCCAATCTTGGACCTTGCATGTTCCGAATCCGCCGCATCCCCACAAAGCTCCGGTCGTTTGGGATCGGCAATTTTTGTCTATGGGCTCACACGTTCAGGATCAAGCTTGTCAATCTTGGACTGGAGCAACACTGATTTGTCCATGTTTCTCAGAGGTCATACGTGCTTGGAATCCATGCTGTTCGTGTATGGATGCAACAGGTTGGGAAGCATTTTGTTGGTCTTAGACTTTTTGCACTCGGACTTGACTGCATCACCCCAAAGTTTGATTCGTTTCGGTTTTTGCGCCTCTGTCATGGGCATCGGTCAACTTGGGTCTTCCTTGTTGGTGCTGGACTTTTTGCACCCTGGATTCCTTCTGTTGGTGCGAAGTTCTGTTTGAATCGATAGTGTTCTGTTTGTCTTGGACTTTTTACACTCAGACTCGATGACTTTGCTGCGCTCTTCCGGCAGGGTAGACCTGATGTCGTCAGTGATGGATTTCTTAAAGTTGGAGCCCACCCTGTTTCTGCAACAGTTCTCGCAAACAGATTTTGCTTTCTCGCCGCTAAGTCCTACATGCCCAGAATTTGCACCTCCTGTGATGGATTTTGCTCACTTAGGGTTTTCCATGTTGTTGAGGTCTTCCATGTGACTTGAATTGGTTCTTTTGGCATTGGACTCTTTGCACCTGGGCTTACTGCCACTCTTGCGATCATTTGGTCAACCAGAATTATCTCTGCCAACCATCGAAAACGTTCGTTTCGAGTTGGTGATATTGATATTTGACGTCACAAGACCAGATCCGTTGTTGTTCTTGCACGGAATGGCCTGCATGGGACTGGCATTTCTTGCTTCAGGAGAGTTGTGCTTAGGCCCATTTCTTCCTACATTGGACCTTGTTCACCTGGCCTCATCGGTATCATTGCGAAGCTCCAGTCACATGGAAGCCTTGCCATTTGTTGTGGACTTTGCACCTGTTGGCTTTCCATTGTCAATTCAAAGTTTCGCAAGACTAGGTTTCGCAGCTCCTGCATCGGATTTTTTGCATTTGGCTTTGTCACCCTTAGCAAGGGATCTGGTACATTTGGGCTCCAGGATGCTGCTGATGGGCAAGTCTTGTCCAGAATCGATTTTACCCGTTTTGGATGCCACAGAATTCGACCTTTCTCTGCCCCTGCGGTCAGTTGTTTGTCTGGACTCGCTCTTATTTCCCTCAGACTTCGTCGGCATGGAATCACTGATTTCCCTGCAGCAGCCCTGCCATTCAGGTCTGATATTGTCAGCCTTTGGTTTGACATGTCTTGGATTTGTATCCTCCTCGTCAGTGATTGACTGGACAATTCCGGGCTTGATGTCATTGCTCCGAGAATTTGCACAACCTGAGCTGCCTCTTTCAGTGTTGAATTATGCAAGGCTTGAACTACTGATGTTGATTCGAAGCTTCGTTTGGCTCGGACTTGCGTTGTTGGTGTTGGATCTCTTGCACCTGGGGCTGTCCATGTTTCCTCGAAGTTCCGCTCAGCTTGGTTCGGTTTTGCTTGTGCCAGACTCTTTGCATTCGGGCTCCTCACTTTTCTTGCAAGCAGTTGTTTGCCCTGACCTTGCCACGTCATCGATGAAAAGGTGCACTCTTGGACCGTTTCCTTTGGTGCTCGACTCTGTGCAGCCAAGTTCTTCAATGTTTTTGAGGAGTTTCAGCCATCTAAACTCAGCTCTTTTGATTTCAGACTCGGTGAAAATGAGTTTCTTCTTGTTCTCAAAGAGTTTCTGTTGCCTAGACTCGATGTTGCTGGTGCTTGGACTGAATCGTTTTGGCTTTGTTTTCTTACTGTCAGCCACCGATGATACGCATCTTGATTTTTTATTGTTTGTAAGATCCTTCACTCGGATGGGCCTCATGTTTTCGGTTTTGGACTTTGCCCACTCTGAAGTTCTGACGTCAATTCGATCATGGAGCCGCATTGGTCCCTTCCTGTCAGTCTGTGCATGGTCCAATTCAGGATCTTCTTTGCTACTGTTGGATCATACGACACTCGACTTCCCTCTGTCAATCAGATCTTTCCTTCAACTTGACTTTAGCCTCTCAGCACTGGATTCTTCACGCCTTGGATTCTTTTCTTCTGTGCGAAGTTTCATCTACTTTGAACCCGTGGTGTTGCTGTTTGCTAGTGCGACCTCAGGCCTCATCTTGTCCATCCTAGATGCGACTCATTCGGGCTTACTGCCTCCATCGCAAAGCTATACCTACTCAGAATCAAATCTGTCAGTCATGGACTTCGCACGCTATGAATCATTGCTGTTGATTCAAAGATTTTTATATCCAGGATCCGTTGTGCCAATTACGGGATGCACATCTTTTGATTCGTTGCTGCTGCTCTTGGATTTCATTCACTTGGGAAGTGCCTTGTTGGTTCACAGCTTTGTAAGATTGGCCTCAATGCTGCTAGCATCTGACCTTTTGCATCTGGAGAGTTTGCCACTGTTGAAAGAGCTTTGCCACATTGGCGCAGTGACGTTGGCATTCAGTCGTTCATCCTCAGGTAGTTTCTTGCCTGTTATGGACCTTCTTCATTTGGGATCAGTGCTGTTTCTGCAAAGCCTCTCTTGACTTGGCTTTTCCATGTTGGTGTTGGATTTTCTGACTCTTGAGCCTTCCTTGTCATTAAGAAGTGCGACATGCACTGATTCCAGACCTTTGGCAATGGGCATGGTCAGACTTGAATTCATTTTGTCTATCCCTGATCCTTTGCACTTGGGCTTCACAGCTTTTCCTCAAAGTTTTGCAAGATCAGGTTTCTCCTTGTCCATTTTGTATCCAATGAGACTGGGTTTCTTACTTCCAATTCAAAGCTTTGCCCATCTCGGCTTTGCAGCATCAGTTTTGGACCTTCTGCATCTGGGATTTTCAGCATCAGCTCAAAGCATGACTTGCTCGGCCTTCTCCTTATTGACCTTGACTTGCACAGCTATGGACTCTCCGGTGTTCGTCTCAGACTTCTTGCACCCAGAACCCTCGATTCTGCTTCAAAGCCATGCTCAACTGGGCCTTTTTTCGTCGATTTTGGACTTCGCACGTTGTGGTTCTTTGCTGCTTTCACAGGCGGCCGCACGTGTGGGGCTTACACCCTCAGTCTCAGGTTTGACCCGCCTCGGTAGCGTCTTCTTTCTGTCAGTCATCGATATCACCACATTCGACTCGCTCCTTTCTCTGAGATCCTTCGTCTGCTTGGGTCTCTCCATGTCGACACTGGACTATTTGCATCTTGATTCAGTTTTGCTGCCTCGGGGTCCATGCCACCCAGAATCCGCTTTCCCTGTCTGTGGTGCAGTCAAGCTGGGCTCAACATCGCCGCTACTGGAACACATGAACTTGGGTTTGTTCCCACCATTGCACTCCATGTCTCGCTGTGGCTTGGCAATGTTTGTACTTGACTTCCTAAGATTAGACTTCATGCTGCCTCTGCACAGTTTTACTCAGTCCGAACCTCCATTCTCAGTTTTTGGAATAATGGAGATGGGCCCGTTCACGCTTCCATTGGAACGTTTGACCCTGGGTCTGCCATTGCCAGTGCGTAGCTTTGCTTGTTTTGATTCTGGCTTGTTAGTGCTAGATCTCCTTCACCTGGAAAGCTTGACGTTCCCGAGAAGTTTAGGTCAATTTGACTCCATGTCTTTTCTGCTTGGCTTATTGTGTTCGGGTCCCCTTTTGCTGTTGCCTGACAGGATTCAACCAGGCTTGTCACCCCTGCTACACAGCCCTGGTCGAGCAGAATCAGCCACCCTGGTCTTAGACTTTTTGCATCTTGACCTGTTGCTGTCAGTGCAAGCCTCCTTACGAATAAGCTTTGCTTTGTTGCTTTTGGGGTCAGCTCAGCTTGATTTCCCCACGCTCGCCCTGGACCCTGCACTTCCAGGTCTGACTGTGCCTGTGAGATCATGTGCTCAACTCGAAGTATCGCTGTTTCTGTCGGATTTTGTACACTTCGGATTCTTCACGTTTACACGAAATCTTGGCCGCATGGGATTCTTGCCGCCTGCGCTTGACCTTTTGACGCTTGCTTCATCTTCGTTCTTGAGATGCTACACTTGTTCGGGACCTGTCATGTCTCCTGCGCAGCGGATGCGCTTTGACAGCTCTTTGTCGGTGTTGGACTTCCTCCATCTTGGACTTTCTCTACCGCTTCGAGACTTTACCCGGTTGGGTTTGCACACGTTGGTCTCAGGACTTTCCCGGTTTGACTCAAGTTCCTTTGTGCTTGACGCAGTTCAACTGGACTTCATCACGTTTGTGCAATCTTCTGCACATATTGGAAGTGCAGCACTGGTGCTTGCGATGACCAGATTGGGATCTTTCATGTTTTTGCGACAACATGTGCGCTCTGACTCTTCTTCGCTTCTGGCAGGCGCTGCATGTCCCGATGCTCCGTCGTTTTTGTTGGAGCATGTCGCACTTGGTTCTTTGCCTCCTCCAAGAAGCTGTGCTCATCTCGGCTTGTCATTCTTGGTTTTGGAGTTTGCTCATTCAGAATCACTAATGTCACTGCAAAGCTTCGCACGAGTTGATTTCGCAGTGCCCATGCTTGACCTCTTGCGGCTTGACTCCATGGTTTTATCAAGGACGTTTACTTGAATGGGATCGACTTTGCCAGTGATAGGACTGACCCGTTTGGCATCCGTTTTCTCACTGCCGGTTATTGATACAGTTTTACTTGACTTTGCAGTGTTTGTTCAAAGCTATGCATGTGCTGGATTCGCAGTGTTTGCCCCAGATCTCTTGCACCTTGATCTTCCGATGTTACTCCAAAGCTCTGCCCAATCGGGGCCTATGGTTTCCGCATTGGACTTCCTGAAATCAGGTTTGTTGCTCCCGCTTCAAAGCTCTACTTGCCTTGGACTGACTTCCTCAGTTTTTGGGGCTGTTCGCATGGAACTATATTTCTCAGTGCCGGATGGGGTGAGTTTGGCTTTGTCATTGTTGCCTCAAAGTTTCACATGAGTTGACTTTGTGGTGTCGACACTGGACCTTTTGCACCCAGGTCTCTCTTTGCTGCTGCACGGCCTTACATGATTGGGCTTCGCACTTTTGGTGGTGGGTGCTATTTGTTCAGACTTCATTCTGTCAGCTCTCGATGCAGCTCTCTCAGGATTTCCGTCGTTTCCTCGAAGCTTTTCCCGCCTGGGCTTCAATCTATTGGTCTTCGACTTCTTGCATTTGGGACCTACGCTCCCCTTGCAGCATTCTACTCGTCTTGCGTTTCCGCTCTCAGTTTTGACAGTTGCTCGCTTTAGCCTGATACTGTCCGCTTTGGACGGAGTTCAGCTGGACCTTTTGGTTTCAATCAGAAGCTTGGCGCGTTGCAGCTCTGCGCTGTTGGTCCTGGACTTTACAAATTCCGAGCCCACTCTGTCAGCACAATCCCTGGTGAGGCTAGATCTGGGGCTGTTGGTCTTGGACTCTTTGCACCTGGGCTTCGCGCCTTTCACAAGAAGTTTTGCTCAACTGGACTTGGTGTTGTTTGTGGCTGACCACCTATCTCCAGGCTTTGTTTCGTCTCCTCAAACCTTCTCATGTTTGGAGCTGAATTTGCCGGCATTGGACCACTTGCGTTTGGAATCCTTCCCACCTCTGCGCAGCCTTATTTGCCTGGGTTTCATATTGTCACTTGGCTGTCTTGGCTGTGGAGTCAAGCCAAAGAATGGAGATTGTGGGCTTAGTCTAAGGGTATCCCAGGGATATCACATGTTGAATGTCCAAAGAAGCCTATGTCCTATGTGTATCTATGTGTGGATAATATGATGGAGTTTTATGGAATTCTGATATAACATGTATACATGTGTGTGGAGATACATACATCATCCAAAATATGAATGTGAAGCTACCTATTCATGCCAAAGATTTGTTTATCGCTTCCAGTCAGATCATTGGTGACCAGTGGATTGTCTTGGGGCGTTGCTGGCATGACTGGGATTCTGGAGTCTGGAAGTTGTACTGGCAACAAAGGCAAGAAACAAACGGCTGTTTTTTTCGTTGATTGGCTGCTCTTGGCGTGAAAGGTGATCTTTTGATTTGTGGTGGTTTATGTAGTGGTGGTTTATGTTTTTGGCCAAGCAAACAGAGCTTAGACCGCAGAAAAGTCCTGTCGACTCTTTACTGCATTGTGCATGTAGCCTAAACCGTGTTCTGATGATGCTCCTGTGTACCATATCCATATTCAGATCAGTATCAGTACTGTAGGAGAAGGTGACGTGTGTTTGGCCGTGAAAATATTCATGTTGTTCATCTTGAAGATGGTTACCATAGCTGCCTGAATTATCTACATTCTGTATCATTCTGTTCAACGCTGATATCGTCAAAGGTTGGTTCTGGACTTCACCACGATGGGCCTCTCTCCATCCTTGCGTCAATATGTTTGCTTTGGCAGCTTGGCATTTTTTGCGATGGAAAGCTCCAGTGCAAAAGGGCTGGGCTTGCTGTTACAGATGAGGTCAAGGTCAAAGCGAACCAGACCACAGTGCAAAGATGTACATGTTTTACCTCTCAGCAAAGTTATATAATTATATCCAGTGATTGAGCAATGACTGTCGAAAAAAATGAATTTCATCTCATGTACAGTCAAAGTGAACATGAACACATCACAAACACAAATAAGATAGAAAACAAATGAAAGCAACGTAATTTGCCGTACTTGTAGGCCTCTCTGCAGGGTCCAGTCTTGGGGCTTGACACTAAGGTTCATCCTTTTCCGCGTTTAGTCGAGCTCACTTTGACTTGATCACGTTGCCTTTGGACGTTATTGAGTCCCTTGGATTCCCTTGGCAGTGTGGCTTCATAAGAACGTCTTCCGACGTGACAGTTGCAACATGTTGCAACATGTTGCAACAGTTGGGAACAGGATCCAAAGGAATACTGCAAGGAGGGATCAGGGTGGTCAATAGCACAAAAACTGCGCTGCAATAATTGACATACTCCTCTCCACTATTTTGCAGATGTTGTAGCCCTTGGAAATCCGCGCAATATACATTTCGACTGCGGTAAAAATCCATGGTTCTAGCAGTAAGGGAGGGTGACTCTCCCTTTTCCACAATTTGCCAGAGTCGTCATTCAAAACAGATAGATTCGAGTCTTAAGCTTCACATAGATATGCATTGATGCCGTATGGGTAGACCTCTGAAAATGCCATATATAATTTATATACCAATAGTACCGCACAAGGCGGTGGCGGAAGTTTCAAAAGAAACCTATAGGAGAGGTTGGTTCTTGTTCCGTCATGGATGGCAGAGCGAACCCACTGATGGACCCACAAGTGGTTGGAGGCAACGCAGTGTAGTTGTAATGTAGTTGTAGTTGTAGATGTAGTTGTGGTTGTACTTGTGGTTGTAGTTGTAGTTGTGATGTAGTTGTAGTTGTGGTTGTAGTTGGAGTTGTAGTGACTGTAGTGTAGTGTAGTGTAGTGTTAGTTGTAGTGGTTGTTGTGCTTGTAGCTGTAGTTGTAGCTGCAGTTGCTGTAGCTGTAGTAGTTGTCGTTGTAGTTGTCATGTAGTTGAAGTTATTGTTGTAGTTGTAGTTGTAGGGGTAGTTGTTGTTGTCCTGGTGTTGAAGTTGGAGTTGTTGTTGTTGTTGTTGTTGTGGTGGTGGTGGTGGTGGTGGTGGTGGTGTAGTGTCATGTACTGTAGTTGTAGTTGTAGTGTAGTGTAGTGTCATGTACTGTAGTTGTAGTTGTAGTGTAGTGTAGTGGTAGCTGTAATGTAGTGTAGTATAGTGTAATGTAGTGTTCCGAAACGAAGCAAGTCTGCGAGACTTCCTCAATTTTCGAAGGTGGTAACATCAAAAACTTTGCAATTCTGCGAGAGTTGCATCAAAAAAATGACAAGTTGAGCGCAGGGCTGACAGCCTCGTGCCAATGCGTTTTGCGATTTTTCCATGCCATGTCTCTAAAGTACTGCACCTGCCACGAAAAACGAAATGCTGCACCTGTCACGCAAAATCACGTTAGCACACCTGAAAATCTGATGCTCCAAAATGACACCTCTCTCAGGAAATCAACGCCCTAGATCACTTTTGCGCCTGCCACACAAGACGACGTCTGAACGTCCAAAAGCGGTCCGAACATGTGGTGTTTTTTCCATTTTGACTTCGAAACGCGCTTCGCGCCACAGCTGCGTGCACTTTTTTGACATCTCAACTTCCAAAAGTGCTCCGAGGCTGACAGCTTTAGCGCTTTTCACTTCCAAATGTGCTTCGCGCCACAACGGCGTGCACTTTTTCAACATCTCAACTTCCAAAAGTGCTCCGAACATGGTGTGCTTTTACACTTTTTACTTCAAAACGTGCTACGCGCCACAGCGGCGTGCACTTTTTTCCCGAGAGCGTTTGCGAAGGGTTTTTCGTAAAAAGGGAGCTGCATTATTACATCTTCATATTTTCACATTTGCAGTATTACATCTTCATATCTTCACATCTGCACATCTTACATCTGCACATCTTACATCTTCATATCTTCACATCTGCATATCTTCACATCTGCACAGCTTACATCTGCACATCTTACATCTTCATATCTTCACATCTGCATGTCTTCACATCTGCATATCTTCACATCTGCACATCTTACATCTGCACATCTTACACCTTCATATCTTGACATCTGCATACCTTTCTCTCCTCTCTCTCTTCTCTTTTCTGCTAATTTCTATTTCTTTCTTAAGGCGGGCAGTGCCAACGAGGCACCACGAGATGCAACCCTTTCGCACGANCTCCTCTCTCTCTTCTCTTTTCTGCTAATTTCTATTTCTTTCTTAAGGCGGGCAGTGCCAACGAGGCACCACGAGATGCAACCCTTTCGCACGAAATGAAGTTCGATCGTTAAAAAACGAGGTAAAATTGCGATTTTGACTGGTCTCACGCAACCCTTACGCACGAAATGAGGTTCGATCGTCAAAAACTGAGATAAAATCGCGATTTTCTCAGGTCGGGCGCAACCCTTTCGCACGAAATGAGGTTCGATCGTCAAAAACTGAGGTAAAATTGCGATTTTTGAGGGGTCTACGCGGGTTCCCGTGCATAATGGGACGTTTGGAGTTTTGCAATTGTGTACACTCATTCAAAAAGTGATAAAAACTGATGCAAGAAGGAGATTTTGATGAGCCTACAGCGGGTTCCCATGCATAATGGGACGTTTTGTGTCTTGCACTTGTTCAAAAGTGAGAAAGATTGAGGTAAAATTGCGATTTTGAAGATTATACACAGGGTTCCCAAGCATAATGGGACTTTTTGTTTGTAAGTGTCTATGTGGAAAGGTACTTGTGTCTAAAGGTGTTTGTGTGTAAAAGTGTCTTTGTGTAAAGGTGTTTGTGTGTAAAAGGGTTTGTGTGTAAAGTGTTTGTGTGTAAAAGCGTCTGTGTGTAAAAGCATCTGTGTGTAAAAGGGTCTGTGTGTAAAAGTGTTTGTGTGTAAAAGCGCTTGTGTGTAAAAGCCTCTGTATGTAAAAGGGTCTGTGTGTAAAAGTGTTTGTGTGTAAAAGCGCTTGTGTGTAAAAGCCTCTGTGTGTAAAAGGGCCTGTGTGTAAAAGTGTTTGTGTGTAAAGGCATCTGTGTGTAAAAGGGTGTGTGTAAAAGTGTTTGTGTGTAAAAGCGCTATCTATGTGTAAAAAAGGCTCCATGTGTAAGCATCCGTGTGCAGGCTCATATGGTTGCTTACTGGAGTTGGTTTCATCATCGGGTTTACAAGATTCTGTAGCAACCCCCAGCCGCAGATCGAAAAGTTGGAAATATCTGCATTTCAAAATCCGCACTGCAGTTTCGTTTGTGCCAGGAGATTCCAGGAGAGGACTTCGTCATCGGATCTTCACCTCTTCTCCGCTTCACAATTTCACAAGCTGACATCTTCACCTCCTGCACATCTTCACATCTTCTCATCCTTACATTCCCACATCTTCGGATCTTCACATATTCACAACATTTCAAATCTTCACCTCTTCACATCTCCACATCTTCAAATCATCAAATCTTAACATCTTCACATCCTCATATCTTTATATCTCCGCATCATCACATCCTCACATACTCATCACATCATCACCTCTTCACATACTGACATCTTCATATCTTCACATCCTCTGCATACTAGCATCATGTGCAAAAAACTAATGTAAACACATCTTCCAATGAAAGATACATATCAACACGCCTTTCACAACATCTTTACAACATCCCTTCTTATATGCACCTTATACATTCATCATGTATTTCGTCATTTATGTTTTCATGCTTTACGATCTTCACACTTACATATCTCACAAAACTTCACTTCGCTCTCGGGCCATCCGTCGTCTAGTCAACCTCTCAAGTAGCAAAAGCGGCTCGGACATGCGGTGCTTTGCGCATTTTGGTTTCCAAAAGTGCTTCGCGCCACAACGCCGTGCACTTTTTCGACATCTCAACTTCCAAAAGCGCTCCGACGCTGAGGTGTTTTGTACCTTTTTACTTCACTTTCGCGAGCCTACTTTTCGACCTTCCGGAGCCACAAAACATTGGAAAAACACAGTGTTTCGCGACTTTCCTACCTTTTCGCGCACCTGCATCTTCTCTCTTCTGACTATCTCCTTTCTGATCTTCTCTCTTTGACTTTCTCCTGTCTGAGCTTCTCTCTTCTGTGCCTCGTCCCATCTTGGCTTTTCCATCATCCATATTGTCGGAAGTTTGACTTCTAAACTTCGTTCGATAATGCACACATATATGTTTATATGTTTATGCCTATAGGGTTGATTTTGGTTCACCATGGCCCTTATGGCCCCTAAGGTCAGACTTTTTGCTGTCCATACGCAGCTCCTGCTACATGGATTTTGCGCTGTCAGCCCTGGACTTCTTGCATTTGGGTTTGTCACTTCTGGCACAGCAACTTGCTCGTGTGGAACTCTCACCGTTGCTCTCTAGCAGATTATGTTTCGAGCCTATGCTATCCACTCTAGATGCCACAACCACGGGTTTTCTGCTGTTGGTCCGAACATTTGTTTGCCCTGGTAGTGCGTTGTTTGCCCTAGACCACTTGCGGCCTGAACCTTTGTTGTTGCTGCACAGCTACACACACCTTGGCTTGGTGTTCCTTGCGTTGAGCACTACAAAACTTGAAGTTTCGCCGTCCTTGTTGGACTCCGAGCATCTCGATTCACCACTGTCACCCAGAAGTTTCTGTCAACTCGGCTTCATGCTTTCAGTGTTGGACTTCTTTCACCTGGGAAGCCTGTTGCCAGCGCACTCACTCACAAGACTCGGTTTTGCGGTTTCAACCCTGGACCTTTTGCGGTTGGGTTTGTTGATGTTAGTGCAAAGCATGGCTCGAGTCGATCCGACGATCTTGGTCCTTGGGGTTGGCCGTTTGGGCGTTTCATTGCTTGTTTTGGACCATGTGATCCTTGGCAGTGTAGCTTTGCTCCGAAGTTCCTCACAACCTGACGTGTTGATGCCGTTGGCAGACTTTGCACAAATGGGCAGTTTAATGTTGCTGAGAAGTATGACCCACCTAGAATTGGCCATGCTGGTGCTGGACTTTTTGCATTTGGACTCAAGTCTCTTTCTGAGATGCCATACAAGACTAGGATTTGCCTTTTTGACCTATGCACAATCTCGATTCGGCCTCACTATCTCGCCGCTTGACAGTTGTTCTTTGGAATCGGCGGTGTTCCTGCAATCCATGCTGCGTGTTGAATTTGTGGTGTTTGCATTGGATCCCTTGAAACTAGATCCAAGTATGTCGTTGCAAAACCTTGGTTGTCTAGATCCCAACTTTTTGGTTGTTGGTATGAGTTGGTTGGGTCTCGTAGTTTTGCTATTGGATTTTGGAAAACCCGAATCGCCAGTGTTGCCACGCAGCTTCTGTCACCTGGGTTTTCCGATCTCCACCTTGGACTACTTGAATTCAGGTTCAAGCATGTTTGTTCGCAGCTTCACACGAATTGAATCCAGCTTGTTGTTGCAAATGTTTGCGCGGTGTGGTTCTGCATATTTGACCTTTGGCATTATGTGCCTGGCTTTGATCATGCCGTTACTGGACGCATGTCATACTGGCTCTTGCCTTTCTACTCGTGGCTATGGATGCTTGGCGTTTTCACTGCCAGCGCTTGACTTTTTGAAATTAGAATCGATCGTGTTCTCACAACAACCTGCACGAATAGACTTGCCATCTTCAGTTCTTCGCATAGCTTGCTGCGAACTGTTTCTGTCTGTGTTGGACTTTTCAAAATTAGAATTCTTAGTGTCGCTACAATCGCTTGCCCAGCTGGACTTGGCATTGCCTGCCTCAGACTTTCTGCACTTGGGTTCTTTTCTTTCGTTGCACGCCTTCGCTTAGTCGGATTCAGCCTCTTTTCTGTTGGGTGTTAGTTGCTTGGGTTTTTCCTTGTCGGCTTTGGATTTTGTGCAGCTGGGTTTCACATCATTGTCACATAGTCTTGCCAGATGTGGGTCCACATTTTCCGTGTTGGACTTCCTGCATTCAGACTTTTTGACGTCTCTGAGAGCCGCTGGGTGTGCTGATCTTCTCATGTCCCTTGTAATGCGATTGCGACTGGGATTCCTGTTGTTCGCCTTAGACTATGTTCATGTAGGATTCATGATGTCAGTGAGGTCTCCTGCCAACTCTGATTTTTCGTCATTTTTGCGAAGCTTTGCCAAAGCAGACCTGGCCTTTTCGACATGTAGCGGGGTTTGTCCTGGTTTCACTATGCCTGTCTCGGACCTTGTAGAGCTGGGACTCCCAGTTTTTACGAGAAGCCACTTCCAATCAGAATTCGCTGCGCTGGTGTTGGACTTCTTACACCTTGACTTCACAATGTCAGCCCAAAACCTTGCCCAATTAGGTCCTGCCTTTTTGATCTTTGGGCTTGGTAGAATGGGTTCCACCTCATCTTTGTTAGACTTTGCCATGCCAGGCTTGATTATGTTAATCCAATCCCTAGCAAGATTCGAAAGCCCCGTCTCCGTGCTTGATTTCCTGCATTTGGGGTTGCCCTTGCCTTTGCACAGCTATGCTCGCTCGGACTTGTCAATGTCTCTTGTTATGAGAGTTCGAGTCGACTTCCTTCCTTCGGTTCCGGACCTTGTACGGCTGGACTCCTCTATGTCCCTCCAAAGCTTTGTTTGCATGGGATCTGCAATTTCCTTATTCCAATGCATTCGCTTCGGCCTTACTCAGCCACTCTTGGAATATGCCCACTTCGGTCTGCTGCTGTCCCTGCAAAGTCGCTCATGACTTGGTTCAGTGATGCTGGCCTTGGACCTTTTGCATTTGGGCCTCATGCCACTTGTCAGAAGCTTTGCTCACTTTGATTCATGTTTGTCCCTACGAATGCTCGCACAAGCCGGTTCCGCCTTTTCAGTTTGTGGAATGAGTTGCCTTACCTTGTCCCCATCCGTACTTGACTGTGCATTCATGGACCCGTTGGTGCCTCTGCGATCAAGCGCTTAATCAGCTCCAACGCCTTCTGCTCTGGATCTTTTACATCTGGGATTTTCGGTGCTGGTCCAAAACTCTTGCCGCTTGGGCTTTCCACTGTTCTCGTTCGGAAGGGGATGGATGGACTCCAGCACACCAGCCCTGGATTTCACAGCTCTCGACTTGTCGTTGTTTTTAAGATCCCTTGGCCACTCAGGCTTGGCTATGTTGGTCTTGGACCTTCTTCACCTTGAGCCACTGTTGTTTTTGCAATCTTTCAATTGCATGGAGTTGGTTTTGTCTGTCTTTGGCATCTGCAGAGCGGAATCAATGCCACTGATCCCTGATCTTGTGACTTCAGGCTTGCTGCTGCTGATCAGGAGCAGTGTTCAATTGGGGTTGGCCATGTCACTGCTTGACTACCTGAGTCTAGGACTCACATCGTTCCCTCAAAGCCTTCTTTGAGTTGAATCCTCTTTCCTGGCGTACTGTCGTGTCAGAGCCGATCCTATGCTGCCCCCATCAGACAGTGCTCAGCCTGGCTTATTCCTGCCATTACATAGTCCGGCTCGCTTTGGACCCACATCACTGGTCCCAGACTTTTTGCATTTGGAGCTACCAGCATCGACACATGGCAGGACCAGTTTGGGCCTTTCCTCGTCAATTTCTGGTGCATATCGCATGGGATTGCTACCATTGATTCTTGACCCCATTTACACTGGTCCTCTCTTTCCTTTGCACAGCCTAGCCAGATTAGACTTGACATTGTTGGTGCTGACTTGGAGTCGGTTCGGTTTCCCAGTGCCAGCACTGGACCACACCCATTCTGGAAGTGTTCCGCCAACCCGCAGCATGGCACAGCTTGGCTTTGGACCACCAGTCTTGGACTTCTTGCATTCAGAGCCACCACCTTTAGTGCACAGCTTGATTCAACTAACCTCTTCGTCGTTGGCGTTGGATTTTCTTCACCCTGAACCAGCCATGTTTCTTCAAAGTTCCGCTCATTTGGGCCTGTCTGTCTTCGTGTTGGGCTGTGCTCACTCAGAATCCTTGCCATTCCTTCAAAGTTTTGCTCACGTTGGGCTAGTCATGTCTACACTCGACCATTTGAGACTTGATCTCTCCATTTCCTTGAGATCTCTGGGCCACATGGAACTTGCTATGCTAGTCCTTAAGTGCACCAGGTTGGGCTCCACCTCGTTGCCGATGGATCTTGTGATTTCAGGTCTCTTAACTTCAGCGCGAAGCTGTATTCATTTCGACTTCCCAGTCTTTGTGCTTGACTTTCTGCGCTTGGAGCCGTTCCTGTTGCTCCATGGTTTGGCAAAGCTGGAGTTGGCCTCTCCAGTCTTTGGCATAACTTGAATGGAACTGAGCGTGTCATTATCGGATAGCATCAGTTTGGGTTCTCTACTGTCAGTGCGAAGCGTCGCTCATTCCGGCTTTGCACTCCCAGTCTTGGACCTTTTGCATCTGGGTTTCTCCTTATCCGTGCGCCAGTTTGGCAGATTTGGATCAGCCTTTTCAGTCTATGGAAAATTGCAGACGGACAGTACGCTCTTGCTGTTGGACATGGCGATGATGGACTTTCTGCTTTCTTTGCACAGCCCGTCTCGCTTAGGCTTTGCAATTTTGGTGCTTGACCTTCTTCACCTCGATTTTTTCCTGTCGCTGCAAGAGCTTGGCTGTTTAGACTTTTCGCCTTTTGCCTTTGGAAACTTGAAGGTTGAAAGTACCATGCCGACTTTGGACTTTGCGCATTTGGGTAGCCCACTATCAATCCGAAGCCTTGGTTGTCCAGGTACGCTTTCTTTGGTCTTTGCCAAGGCACAGCTGGGATCCATTTTGCTCATACCTGATATGAATTATTTGGAATTCGCCATGTTGTCACAAAGCCTGTCTTGTCCCGATTTTGTGTCGCTGCCTTTGGACTTTTTGCACTCAGAGTCGCTCGTGTTGCCAAGAACACTTTGTCAAACTGACTCTGTCGTGCCAGTGTTGGATCTCTTGCATTCAGATCCCCTTATTTCAACGCGAAGTTATGGTTGCTGTGGCTCTGCAGCATTGGTACTTGACTTTATCCACATTGAATCCTCTTTGTTTTTGCAAGGTCATGCATGCATGAGCCTGGCTGCATCAGCTCCAGATCTTCTCCATATGGAATTGACATTTCCTTTGCACAACTACATGTGATGTGGTTCTACGCACTCAGCCTTTGGACAGAATCGACTGGAATCACTTCTATTCATGTCAGATTTCACACTTTCAGGCCTTATGATGCTGTTGCAAAGCCCTGGGCGACTGGACTTGTTGACATCCGTGATGGATTCTTTGAAGCTGGGCTCTTCCCTGTCCCCCCACAGTCTCTGTCGTTCTGAATTCAAAGTCTCAGCGTTTGGAAAAACGCAGCTGGGCCTGATGCTTCTGGTGCTGGACCTCTCGCATTTGGCGTTGTTGCTCTTGATCCAAAGCTTTTCGCAACCTGATTTCGTCACGTCAGTCCTTGATTTGGTTAGTGCAGGATTCTCTCTTCCTATCCGGTCTCTTGCACATCCTGACTTGGTTTTGTCCGTTTGCGACTTTTCACACATAGACTTCAGTCCTTTTCTCAGGAGTTTTGCTTGATCAGGTAGTGTGATTTTCTTGGTGGATCTGAGTCACATCGGTTTTTTCTTGTTTTTGCGCAGCCCTTCACGTTCGGGATCTGCACAGTCGATGCTGGGACTCTTCGCACTTGGATCACTATTGCCGTCACGCCACATGGCTGAAGCATGCTGAAGCGGTTGGGAGATGTTGGGATGGCGAAGCTACCCATAGCATCCATAGCTATACCCAAACCCAACAAAGCGATGAAAGGCGATCAAAATTATCGAAAGATATCGAAAGTTGAAGGTGAACCCATTAAGATCCTGCAAAATCTGGGGGATTGATACCGTACGGATTGTTAATCTACTGTGGACTCACAGACTTAACAGTGACTTAAACAGTGACGTAGCATGATTTCTGGATCTTTGTGGGGGATCGGAGATTGGGCGATGCTGCAAAGTTCTCAGAGTCACCACTTGGCAGTGACTTGGGAGCCGAACTGGTTGAACCGATTCCCAGATATTCCCAGATATTCCAACATTCCAACCACTTGGTTTTCAGATGTTCTCAGGTTCCTTCGCATGCCTCGACCTGTTCGTGCTGGTCGAAGCCTGAGACGGTAGACAGCAGACAGCAGACAACAAGTGATTTTTCAATGTGTGTTTCAGTGTTCAGATCACGCACCAGTTGGGGAAACACTATGAAACATTGCTCATCGTGTTTAGGTTCAAACTTCGCTTGTGATACAACAGGATGTGCTGTAAGATGCTATAGCTGGAGCCCCCAACCGGAATAAACATGCACAAACAAGGGCTGTACCATGCTGTACCACTGCCTTTGATCTACCCATATCTACCCCATTCTGTGTCTGAGCACCTTTCGAGGGCTGCAAGGGACAAACGCATGAAATGATGGCAAAATGATGTCAAAATGATGTCAAATGCATTCAAATGCGACAAGCAATCACGTCAATTCACTCAAAGTCCCTTCTCGGACAGCTGGACAAGCAATCACGTCAATTCACTCAAAGTCCCTTCTCGGACAGCTGGAGTTTGTAGGCGGGACGAGAGAGGCAGCCATCGACATTTTGACATTTTGGATCATTTTGACATTTTGTAATATTTTCATATTGAATTTTGTAAATTTGGAGATTTCGAGGTCTTGGACTGCGCTCATTTGGGCCCATCTCCACCGGTGCAAAGCTGGGCACGTCTTGGCCTTTCCGCCTCAGTTCCGGATCTCCTGCACACGGGTTTCGTGCCATCCCCCAGGACGACACGGCTGACATGGCTGACATGGCTGACATGGCTGACACATGGGAATTTCAGGCTAAGATAGGCTAAGGGATTCACCTGACCATGGTACACCAGTTATCTGGCAAATTGTCTCGTACTGCAAGAATTTGTTCAATGCGGTGCAGTGTTTGGAATGCATGAAGCTGACAACCTTGTATTGTGCTGATGAGTTTGTAAGACCTGTATATATAGGCTTTACAACACGCTTCAGATCTTGGCATGAATCTGGCCAAAGAAAGATCCTGTTGACATTCGAGGAAGCATCAGAACAATGGAAATCATGGATGTAATTGCTGCAATTCCATCTGTAATATATGTGGGTGTCTGAAATATGTCCGTTGCTTGAAGTTGGTTTTGGGAAGGCCTGTGCTTCTCGAGAGTCACCATGGATAGAATTTGATGTATCAAGTGATGTCAAGTGATATCAAGTGATATCAGGTGTCACATATAAGTGTTGCGTAACCTGTCCGGATGTAAGGATCATGAACTCTTGTGACTCTTGTGACTCATGATCCTGTGATTTGGGATATTTGAGCAGGAGTCTCGGACGTGCCGAATCTGTGGCTTCAACCATGGCCGGAACAAAGTTGGGTTCCCTCCTGTGCAGCCCTCAGGCCATGGGGGTAGCAATGCATAGCAATGCATAGCAATGCCAAATTTCTGCATCAAAAGAATCAAAGAATTAGATAAACAAAAGAATATTAAAAACCAAACTGACAATCTCTGACCATCTGACCATCTCCGACCATGTCTGATTCACTCAGGTTGGTCATTGATGCGTCATTCTTGGGACCAGCCATGCCGTTGCGGTCCTTGGTCAGGTGGGTGATCACAGCCTTTCACATTTTTCCCTGGGGAAAGGGTTGAAATGCGTGGGCCGAAAACCGGTGATCCCTGGATTTTGTTACCTTGCTCACCTGCATCTTGAACAAAATGAGCATAGGTATGATTAGGCATGCATAGGATGCGGGTATTTATAGCAATGCGGCAAGGCGTTTCGCAGTGCAGACGCCATTACAAGTGGACGCACCAATAAGAGGATTTTGGAACTGGGCTCGGGAGTGCAATGCAGATGACGCAAACTAAATAGGAAAAATGAATTATAAGAAAATATCAGAAACCATGTCCATTTCCTCGGTTCACACTTGAGAAACCGACGGATATCCGTGTAATGGTTTCTTGTGAGTGACCATTAGATCAATCAGACAGCTAAAAACATGCAATGATAGCGTCCGGAAAGGGCTTGAGAGGGTGAGAGGGAGCGAGATTATGTGGTCAGAAGTAAAGGCCGTATGTTGATAATTTTTCAATGCACGGGTAAAAGGGGCCCAGAAATGCGCCCAGAAGCCGAGAAGCCGAGAAGCTGAGAACCCACTGGACAAGCCAAGAAGCCGAGAAGCCGAGAAGCCGAGAAGCCACCAGGCAAGCCGAGAAGCCGAGAAGCCGAGAAGCCGAGAAGCCGAGAAGCCGAGAAGCCGAGAAGCCACCAGGCAAGCCGAGAAGCCGAGAAGCCGAGAAGCCGAGAAGCCGAGAAGCCGAGAAGCCGAGAAGCCACAAGAGAAGCCAAGAAGCCGAGAAGCCAAGAAGCCACCGGACAAGCCGAGAAGCCGAGAAGCCGAGAAGCCGAGAAGCCAAGAAGCCGAGAAGCCGAGAAGCCACCAGGCAAGCCGAGAAGCCGAGAAGCCGAGCAGCCACCAGACAAGCCGAGAAGCCGAGAAGGGTTCAAATCCGCCACCCTGTCTGACCAATACGTTGACTGGAATTTTAACTTCGCAACTTTTCTTCGTAAGAAATCAAAT
>BGPT01000150.1:46624-54124 GCA_003297045.1 Symbiodinium sp. clade C Y103 | reverse complement strand
GGATAAATGGGTTAAATGTGATAAGAGTGGTTTCATGGGTAAGTTCCGCACCAGCCTGACATATGCGTCAGGACCAAGATGTCTTCTGGGTCTGTCGGTATAGGGAATCCGTGAATGCCAGACAGTTGAAAGCAACTGCTGCTGTTGCCCCCGAGACACATCCAAGCGTTCCACAGGCATGTGATGCGCTGCTTGCCACCACTGGTACAATAGGCATAGTTGACTTAGGCGCCTCTCAAACGGTCATTGGTGATCACCAGATGGAGAGCTCATGCAAGCCTGCCTGAACAAGTCCACAGTCAAGCCAAGCGCACGTTTCGGTTTGGAAATCAGCAAGCTCTCATTGCTGCCACTTGGAAACGCCTTTTTCCGATTTGCCATGGTGCCTGGAAGAACACCATTTCTCTTGTCAAGTTCGTTTCTCAAGGGGATTGGGGCAGTGATAGATACGGAAGCTGGGACAATGTGAAGTAAAACCGTGAACAAAGAACTAGCTGTTGAACGATCCAACAAAAATCTGTTTCTCATGGATATCAATCAGCTCTGGAAGCCAAAGAGTCAAGTGCAGCAAGTACAGCCGTCCTTTGTAGTGGGACTGACTTGTCCGCCAGAGTCTTGCGCAAACCAGCCACTGCCGAGTATCCACCATGAGACTGAAAGCCGTGACGTTCAAGGTTCACACGTTCAACAGGTAGAGAAGTCTAGCTCAGATGTCAGCATCCCAGGGCCATCACATGTTCCAATCAGTGAAGCCAGCAGCAATGTACATAGACCCGGTGCAGTCGTGGTCCAAGAACGTTCCACGTGCCCCACTTTCTCAGCATGTCCACGGCGTCGCAGAAACCGACGCAGTACCATGCCTCCCGGAAGAAGACCGACCAAGCCCAGGAGACGTCACAGCAGATCAAGAAGACTACTCGGGCCGACCGCAAAGCCACTGCACCAGCGGAATCCGAGATCTGGGATCAACTGTCCGAGCCGGGCACCATGAAGGAGTTCGAGATTCCGGAATTACCAAGGTCCAGCAAATGGACGAGCAGATGAACTACATGCAGATGGAGAACAACAATCCCTCCGATCGAATGGCCAGCGTGGAAATGAACATGCACGAGATCCTGCAGCATCTGCGAGGACTGAGTGTCAAGAGTTAGCCATAGATCACACTGCGAATGCTCAGATCACTGATTCCGGTTTGCCTGACATTGATTTTGAGTTTATAGGGCCAAGAAACTCCCAAACATATAATGACTCATTAAGAAGTATATCCGTCAGTTTTCCAAAGAGCTGTCACAGGTCAAGCATGCATGTCAGACTGAAGTCCGCAAGGTGACGCGCCTAGATTTGCTGGAAGTCATGTGTTCCGAACAGAGTGAGCTGAGGAAACAAGTCTTGAGACTAGGTGGCTGTGGTGAAAGGTTTGGCAAATTACAAGGAGACCTCAAGACTCCTGAAGGTACGAAACGCCTGTTCAACATCCTAGCGACTCACAAGCCAAATGGTATAGTCCGGAATGCGGTCCATGGTGCCAATGTGGTATCATGAACATGTCCAAGTCCATAGCTGTGTGTGAATCCATTGTGGCAAAGAGACGTGATCACATTTGGCAGGTAGCTCTAGGAGTTGTTCTGTTTCGCCGCCAGCATGAGACCTCCGTCACTTTAACATGGAACAGCCGAGAGGGTCAGCCTTGTGGAAGACACCAGGCATGTCTAAAATCCGTGAACACACACTCTGGAATGAATTTGACATGTGTCGAGTTGGTGATTTGAAAGATCCCGAGACAAATGAGCCCATTCCAAAGCGAATGACGGTTTGCACATCCGTAGGTTTGCAGGTGGCACTTCATGGCAAGCCGTGCTGTGGTGAACATCACCATCGCTTCATTGCCGGAAACACACATGTAGAAGGGAAGTCCCTTAAATTGTCAGTGGAGAGGCCTCTACCCACAAAAGTTTGGTCGTCAGGTTGCAAAGATCATCATCCATGACTCCATGAATTTTGTGCCAGTTTATGGGGAAGATACAGAAGAGCATCCGACCAAGAAACGCCGTCTGGGAGAAAGATCAGTCCTCAAGCCATCGAAGCACACTTTTCAGCAGAACCATAAAGTGGCTTGATATGCTAGGGGTCTGGATTAGTAACCATTTTTAAAAAATAAAAATAAAAATAAATAAAACCAAAAAACAAAAAATAAATAAAAAAAAATAAAAAGAAATAAAAAGAAATAAAAAGAAATAAAAAGAAATAAAAAGAAATAAAGAGAAATAAAAAGAAATAAAAAACAAAAAAACACAAAAAACAAAACGTAAAAAATCAGAAAAAATCTATTTTTTCTCTTTTTATCTCTTTTTTGCTCTTTTTATATCTTTTTATCTCTTTGTGTTTCGGACCAAGAGTGTAATTCGAACTTGGTTTTTAATTTGTTAATTTTCTGATCCTGGTGAAACATCTCTTTTTTTCTCTTTTTATCTCTTTTTTCTATTTTTTTTTCTCTTTTTATCTCTTTTTATCTCTTCAAATCTCTTTAAAGAAAAAAGAAAAAAAGAAAAACAAAGTAAAAAAAATAAAAAAGAAAATAGAATTAAAAAAAACTGTCATGAGCCCAGTCAGGACCTTCACCCAGCCGGTGATCTCAAGCGAAGGTCCAAACGTTTATATACTCTCGTCAGCTGTTGTCAGCTGTTGAACACTCGCTTCCATTTGTTTTACCAGCGCGTGGCTAGCGGAAAGTGTAAAATAAAAGACTTCGTCACCAAACAAAAGAAAAATATTTTTTTTTGTTTTTTTTTGTTGAGTTTTTTTGGTTTTTTAGTTTCTTTTTGTTTTTTTAGTTTTTTTTTGTTTTTTTTTTGTTTTTTGTTGTTTTTTTTTGTGTGTTTTTTTTTCTGTTTTTTTTGTTTTTTATTTTGAAACCTTGGCAAATTCAACCTCTGGAGATTGCACCTCTATTTGGTTCCAGTGACACTTTGGCATGCCTAGCCATGACACCGGCGTCAATTGGCCAGATTACCCCGAGGGTTGGAACGCAAGTGATTGAAAGCCGTGAGCTGATCCAAGTTGTTCAACAACTTTGCCCTGACCAGAAAACACATTATGTGGTTCTTTGCCGTGGTAGCGACAGATACGTAGGCCAGAAGACAGGCAACGCAAATCCACTGAAATTCATGTTGATGATGAGAGACAGCTCGTAATGCTTCTGCCGATGCCACCAATCTGCAAGGTCACAGAACCAGAATCCTTTGACAAAGCGAGCCCGGCTCGATGCCCATGAAGATTCAGAGAATCCACTCAATGATGATAATGGTTCCATAGGTCAAAAGCAATACTGGTCTCATAAGTCAAGTTGACAATGCCACACCCAGTCCAACTGTAACAACCAGCGAAACATCATCAGCCAATGACACTCGTGAACTTCAAGAACCACCGCAACAAATCATCGATCTTGCGGGTCAAAAACATGGACCAGCCTTTTTGCGCCTCACTCAAGAGGAACAGGAATAGCTGTTGACACTACATAGGAACCTCGGTCACCCTGGAAGTTCCAACCTCATGGAGTTTTGCCACCACTTGCAGTGCCCAGAGCATGTCATGCATGCGATCAGTGACATCAAGTGCTCCACATGCCCAGAATCACATGGGCCCACCATAGCACGTCCAAGTTCAATTCATGAGGCTTGTGACTTTGGTGATGTAGTCTCTATGGATGGAGTGGTTTGGACGAACTCACAACGTAGACCATTCTTTTTCTACCGGTTCCTAGATCAAGGCACGATGTTTCAGACAGCCATGGTAGCTGCTGCGCATACAACCGAAGATGCATGTCGTGCACTGTTGTTCGGCTGGCTGAAAAACTGGGCTGGGCCACCAGGCCTTCTTTGCGTGGATGCGGGAACAGAACTTAATTCCGAAGTGTTTGGCCAATGTCTCCAGAAACACAGTGTGACACGTATGTCATGTGCAGCCGAAGCGCACTGGCAAAATGCCAGGACTGAACGTCATGGGGGAATATTGCAGGTAATGTTAACCGAGACGGAATCAATGGAGTAGACGCCGTGTTTGGAAATATTTCCTGGTTCTGTCACATCCGATGCCTCGGTGGCCGCACATGCAGCCGCGATGCCCAATCTGCCAGATGGAGTGCGCTTCATGCGTCATTTAGCAGTTCATGAGGCAGCAAGGAAAGCTTTTTCTGTTGTGGGCAACAATCAAACCTTGCGAAGAGCCATTGTTCAAAGAAGTATACCCCACCGTGGTTTGTTTGAAGAGGGAGAATGGGTGATGATGTGGAAGAAGAAAGGCGAATCTGATGGGGGTTGGATACGGCCCATGCAGGTAATCATCCAAGAAAATCAGACTGTTGTATGGGTCACACGTCATCATAAGTTGTATAGAGTAGCTCCAGAACACATCCGCCCACTTTCAGCCCTGGAAGAGCATCGCGATGCCCCACCAACCAACCAGTCCACGAACAATACATGCCCTTCCTCAGTGATTCCTGATCGGGGAGGCGTCCAATACCAGGACATGATTCCCACAGATCAACCGAGCGCACGAACCTTCCAATCAACCTGCTGCCAGATCACCTGCGACTGAGATTTTCAATGGGGCTGCAAGTCTCCCGGTGGACCTGATGTGCAGTCCATCCCTTCCGATCACCAACATGAAGGGTTAGATAACAATCTTGATTCCAACCGTCTTGCAATAAACTTCCGTTCCAGAAACATCCGATGACGAAAGTAGCTTGTATGTGGGGGAAGAAGGTCTATCGTTTTGAAGTGGACGTGGATCTGAGAGATATTGACCACTGGGAAGAAGAGACTCGCCCATGCAAAATTGTTTTCTTTTCAGCAGCAAAGCGCCAAGGGAGTGAAGCAAAAATCTCAAGCTTGAATGCTTCCGAAAGAAAATTGTTCGGTTCGGCCAAATCCAAGGAAATCAATAGTTGGCTATAGCCACTGAAACGGTCTCCAGAATCCTGAGGAATCACAGGTGCCACGCGAAAATATTTTGAGATGTCGCTGGGTTCTGACTTGGAAGGACGTGGGCAATGTCAGCAATCCAGGATCTGCCAACTCAAATTCGAATGTGGCTGGTGGTGCGCTTTCGACCCGCCAGGTGCCGAAGGCCAGGCTTGTGGTGCTTGGGTTTGAAGACCCGTTGATAGATCAGATCCCAAGAGATAGCTCGACGATGTTGAGACTTTCAAGGGTTCTCATCATGCAGCATGCTGCCAGCATGAACTGGGAAATAGGTAGTTTCGATATCAAGACCGCATTTTTGCGCGGCACTGAGAACAGCAGTCCAACATTATGCATGGACCACAAGTAGAAATGCGGGAGAAGATGTGTCTCAGTCAGCATGAGATAGTTCGCCTATTAAAAGGAGCAATGGTAGGGTAGACGCTCCATACTTATGGTTTCAAGAACTTCGCCAAAGTTTGGAAAGTCTGTGGTTCTGTTCTGCACCATTCGATCGTTGCACTTTTATCCGAGGACAGAGGGGATGATAGGAATTCATGTAGATGACGGCCTGTGTGCCGGTTCCCCTCGCTTCCATCAGAAATTGGCTGAATGAGAAAAGAAGTATCCATTCGGAAGTCGAAAGAGCAGAGACTTCACTTTCACAGGTTTGAAAGTGACGCAAAAGGATGACTACTCAATTTGGGCTAGCCAAGAACAATACATCAAAGACATACATCCAATTTCCATTTCAAAAGATAGAAAATGTACCAACAATGAAGAACGCCAAGGGCTTCGAGCCCTCATAGGGTCACTCCAATATGCTGCCACAAATGCCAGGCCTTATTTGTGTAGTCGTTTGGGATACCTTCAAAGCCAAATCCACAAAGCGAAAATTTCCACATTGACCGAAGCCAACAAGATACTTCAGAAAGCCAAAGCACACAGCAACGTAACCATCAAAATTCAACCAATTCCAATTGATGATCTTAGGTTTGTGGCTTTCTCAGATGCATCGTTCGCGTCCGAAAAGACTCTATTAGGTTCTCATCAAGGGATGCTCATTGTGGCCAGTCACTAGAAAATTGGCGAAAATGCCAACAGTCCGGTGACTCCAATAGTATGGCACTCGAAAAAGATTCAGAAAGTAGTTGTGAGCACGTTGTCAGCTGAAGTCCCTTGCTGGCACCATAGACATCCTCTCGTGGATCAGGTTGCACTGGGCATGGCTCCGAGATGGCAATTTCAAATGGCAGATGGCCGATGAAGAATTGCCCAAGCTGCCACCGGCATTTGAGGCAATCCCACCCCCGTATGAAGAAGCTTCCACCAAACCTCCCATTCCAGTTCAAGATCACCTCGAACAGATAAAGACCAAAGTACCATCCATCATTACCACTGGCTGTAAATCACTTTATGATCTCATTAGCCGACACGCTCCTCCCAGCTGCCAAGAGTTCAGAGCGATGTTGCAAGCAAAGCTCAAAAAGGAGCACATCAATAATGAAATCCAAATCAGATGGGCGCTGTCCCAGGCACAATTAGCTGATGCGTTGACCAAAGTGATGAATCCCAGCATTCTCCGTGAGTGTTTGGCGATTGGCCGTTACAGCCTTAACGACGAGGCCCAAATTTTGTGGGCAAGATCATTTTCCCGGGCAAGATTGCAGTGGTTGCGAAACATGTCACCAGATTCCGCAATTGGGGATCAAGCCTTGCAGAGAAAAGCCAAGTCGTCTTTCTCTTGCTCGTCTAATCCAAAATGGGGATACTGCTTTAGAATCTTCTGCCAGAGTGTCAACCATTGCATCTCGAACTTGAAGAAGAGAAATGCTGCCTGTTCCAGATGTGCACATGTCATCCAGATGTCATAGCCTTTGTTCATCTGCAGCCGACAGGGGAAAGGCTCAGGTGTGCCTGCGGCGGGCGGGACTTGATCGTCTGTGTGGCCATCAATTTATCCTTGAGGCAAGGTTCAACAACAGGTGAAGACCAGGGATTATCACCTTCTGGCATCCCCTTGCTATATCCTTTGTGAACATACACACATACATACATACATACATCCATCCATCCATCCATCCATCCATCCATCCATACATACACATACATACATACATACATCCATACATACACACATACATACATACATACATCCATACATACACACATACATACATACATACATACATACATACATACATACATACATACATACATGTATACATACATACACATACATACATACACATACATACATACATCCATACATACACACATACATACATACATACATACATACATACATAAATACACACATACATACATACATACATCCATTCATACATACATGCATACATGCATACATACATACATACATACATACACACAAACAAACGAACAAACAAACAAACAAACAAACATACATTCATTCATACATACATACACACAAACAAACAAACAAACAAACAAACAAACAAACAAACAAACAAACAAACAAACAAACAAACAAACAAACAAACAAACAAACAAACAAACAAAC
>BGPT01000150.1:32222-46599 GCA_003297045.1 Symbiodinium sp. clade C Y103 | reverse complement strand
ACAAACAAACAAACAAACAAACAAACAAACAAACAAACAAACAAACAAACAAACAAACAAACAAACAAACAAACAAACAAACAAACAAACAAACAAGAAGTGATTGATAGAGAATATTTTGTATCTAAACACACCATAGCATTATATCAATGGCCATTCCATCATTACATTCCATGATGTATATCTCTGATATCCACAGCCGTGCACGCTCCGAGGCTCATATCGCTGACCCGATCGATGTCTCGCTTGGGCTCCACAGCCTTGTCGTTGAACTTCGCGCACGCAGCCTCGAGTCCTTCAGTGAGGAGCCGCAGTCTGCGCTTAAAGAGATGAGGGATTCACCAACAACAATGTGTTGTTTGGATTTATAATGATTTGTGTTTTTCATGATGAATTATGATTATCCAAAACGGTGATTCTCTGCATGCATGCATACATATATTCATAGCACGTACTTACATACGTGCACATGTGCATACGTGCATGGGCACGTACGTACATACGCACATTGCGCACATTGCGTACATTACGCAAATTACGCACATTAACTACGTACAGTACGCACATTACGCACACTGAGCACTTTTCGTACGTCATGTGCATTTCGTACGTCATGTGCATTTCGTAAGTCATGTGCATTACCTACATTACGTACACTACGGACGTACGCATGTCTATTGGATTTTTTGATGTTTTTAAATTATGTCTCGCATTGATGCTGATAGTTCTCATTTATGTAAAATATATGTGTGTGTATATGTATATATATGTACCTGGAAAGCCTAGTGCCTATTGTTTTGGGCACTTTCCAAAGTGCCCAGAATTTTGGTCACTGGAAAGTGTACCATTTTAGGAAGTGCCTTTTTTTCGTGTGAGAATTGCAAAGTGCCACAAAAATGGGCTACTATGCCAAAGTAGCCTGAAACAATAGGCAACTACGGCTTTCCAGGTATATATTTAGATATGGATGTTTGATCATAAAAATTGTGATTTATTTGTTGGTTTTGTCATTGATGAGACAGTTTTTACTAAAGAAAATAAACACTTCCGTGAAAATGGCAATCTGCAGTAGCATGGACGTGACTGGTATGGATTGTTTCAACAACATCCCAACATGTTCTGTTGTTCATAGCAAAAATTTTTCATCTGGGTTTGTCTGAAACTCAAGTGCCCCAAACTCCCATAGTCTATCGTCATTTTCCGTGTGAAATTGCGACAAATTGGGGTTTCTCCTGTAGCCCAATTTTAGACACAACCATCTGCTTGCAGGAGCTTTGCATGTCCTGAATCACCTGTGCCCATGTTGGACTTCGTTTGTGTGGAAAGCATCCCATTCATGCGAAGCCTTGCTTGATTGGGACTGTTGATGTTTGCCCTTGATCATGTACAGTTTGGATCCTCACTATTTGTCCAAAGTGTGGTGAAGTTCGAATTGATAACGTTGCTTTTTGATTTTGTTCATCCTGGTTTGCCTTCGTCGCTGCAATCCCCCGCTCGATTTGAACCTGGTATGTTGGTGTTGGATTTTTTGCACTTGGACTTGCTGTTGTTTCTACAAAGCATTGGGAGAATCGGATTGTCTTTCTCCACCTTCAGTTGCGGTCGTTTGGACTCGAGTGTGTCACTTCCTGACTATATTTTCACGGAATCCTTGATGCCATTCCATAGTTTGAGCCATTCAGAGTTCTCCCTCTTGGTATTGGATTCTGCTCACTTTGGCTTCCCATTATTGCCCCAAAGCTGGGCACAATCAGGTTCCGTTGCGTCAAGTTCCGGCCTTGTGAGATTTGATTTCCTGATGTCCGCCTTGGATTCTGTGGCCATGGGTCCATTTTCATCCCTTCGAAGCATCGCATGCTTAGATTTTTTGATACTGGTTCTGGACTTTCTAAGCTCAGATTTTGCTTTCTTCCCAAGAAGCTACGCATGTTTGGGCTTCGAGTTCTCAACCTACGGCAAATTGTGGATTGATTTTTTTTTGTCATCACCTGACGATGTGTTCTTAGGATTTCTGCTGTTGCCACAAAGCTCAGCTTGCTTTGAGCCAATGTCATTGGTCTTAGATTTCCTGCACCTTGGACTCTCCTTGCTCCTGAGGCAATTTTTGCAGCCGGGTTTTGCATTTTTGGTCTTTGGGCAAGGCCGTCTTGAGTTCTTCCTATTTTTGTCAGATGCTTCCCACCTTGGTCCTTCTCTTTTGATTCGAAGTCTCGCACACATGGGCTCTCAGATGTTAGCCCTGGATCCTTTGCACTTAGGCTTGCCTTTGTCGATCCACAGCCCTGTGCGAACAGATTCTGTGGTGTTTGCCCTCGATTCCTTGCATCTGGACTTTCCGCCGTTTCTGCATTCCATGGCACAACTTGACTTCACTACTTCATTGATCGGCAAAGGTTGTTTTGACTTGTGCTTGTTGGTGCAAAGTTCCACAACACTGGGCCCTATGTTCTTTGTGATGTCCTGTGCGCGCATAGCGTTACTTTTGTTGATCCTCGATTTCGCGCAGCTTGAACTCCCAATGTTGCTTCACAGCTTC
Organism: Symbiodinium sp. clade C Y103; assembly: GCA_003297045.1. Taxonomy (NCBI): domain Eukaryota; class Dinophyceae; order Suessiales; family Symbiodiniaceae; genus Cladocopium; species Cladocopium sp. clade C. The sequence continues at coordinate 44,063 of BGPT01000150.1, read as the reverse complement.
GGATGGTTAGGCTTCCCGCTGCTAATTCTGGACCATTTGCAGCTAGACTTCTCAGTTTCACTCCATTCTTTGGCTCAGGTTGACTCAGCTATGTTCGCTTCCGCTTACGCGAAATTTGGATCATTGGTTCTTTCATTGGATTTTCTGCACATGGATTTGGTATTGCCTCTCCAAAGCCTCACTTGAACGGAGTTGGCACCTTTGGTTCTTGACCTTTTGAAGCTTGACTTCTTGCCATCTTTACGAGGTCATGCCAACCTGGGCCTTACACCATTGGTCTCTGGTTTAGCACGTACTGACTTTTTCCTCAGCCTATCCGCGATTGACGCAACCATACTTGACTTCTCGTTGTCAGCCCACAGCTGTGTACGTCCAGGTTTAGCCTTGCTGCTTCTGGACCTCTTGCATTCAGAACCATCCACCCTGTCACAAAGCTCCGGGTGTATCGATCCAGCCTTGCTGGTTTGTAGCAATGCCAGGATGGAGCTGCTGCTGTTTGTGTCGGAGTTTGCTCAATCGGGTTTGGCCTTGTTGTTGCAAAGCTCCACTTATCTAGCCGCGTTGGTGTTAGCCCTGGACCTTCTGCATCCTGATTCTATATTGCCAGTGCACAGCATGGTTCGCACAGGATTTGTTATGCCAATGCTGGATCCTTTGCACCCGGATAGCTTCCTGTCACTGAGGTCATTTGCTCGCGCGGCACTCACGGTGTTTGCGGTTGGTGTGTTCTGAGCTGATTTCTTCACATCAATCCTGGACTGTGCCACTTTAGAGTCATCCGTTCCTCCACACAGCATGGTGTGACTGGGCTTGGCTTTGTTTGCAGTGGATTCTGCACATCTCGATAGCCCTCTTTCCATCAGATCTCTTGCACAACTTGATTTGGTTCTTCTGGCCTTGGACTTCCTTCATTTGGACTTTTTGCTGTCTGTTCAAAGTTATGCCTACATTGAGTCAGCCGCCTCTGCTTTCGGCTTCGCAAAGATAAGTGGTTCGGTCTCTTCGTTGGACGCTATGCACCTAGAGCTACTGCTGCCACCCCAAAGTTTTGCATATTTTGATTCACCCCTTTTCGCACTCGATTTCAGCCATTCGGGCCTGTCATCGCTGGCACGGTCCTCCAGCCGTGTTAGCTCCTCCATGTCCACGTTAGACTTTCTGCACTTGGGCTCTATCCTTTCGCTGAGATCCATGGTATGTGCTGATTTGCCGATGTTGCTGTTGCAGTTGGCAAGGTCAGAATTCATGCCTTTCTTGTTGGACAGCGCTCACTTTGACCCATTTCCGCTTTTGCACAGCGCTTCTCGATTCGAATCAGCTCTGTTGGTATTGGACCTTTTGCATCTTGATTTCGTCCTGTTGATGAGGAGTTCTGTCAAAGCCGACTTTATCATGTCCACTCTTGGCCTATCACGCGCAGGCTTTGTCTTCCTTCTGTCCGTGGTTGATTGCATTCACTTGGGAAGCTCCATGCTGCCGCAAGGCCCGGCATGAATGAATCCGTCGCTGTCAGTGCTGGACCTTCTTCATTTGGAATTGTCAATTTTGTCAAAAGGTACTTCTCACATCGAATTTGGTTTGCTGGTCTCGGATTCTCTGCACTCGGGTTTTTTGCTGTTTCTGCATTCCCACAGTCAATTTGGCTTCGCGATTCTGATTCTCAACTTCGGACATCTCGGGCCTGTTTCATTTCCACAAAGCTTTGCGCGTTTGGAATCAGCTCTGTTGGTATTGGACTTCCTACACCTTGACTTGCCGCTGAGCGTGAGGAGTTTTGTTGGATTGGGCCTCACCTTTTTATCACTTGGCATTTCAAGATCTGATTTGTTGCTTTCACTCCTTGACAAGGTCAGTCTTGGTCCTTTTCTATCAATTCGAAGTTTCGCATGTTTCGGCTTGGCATTGCTCGTTCTCGATCTTCTACACTTGGAATCCATTTCGCTTGCTCACAGCTCTGGCTGTTTGGGCTTTGCAGCTTCAGTTTTGGGCATGGCTTGACTTGGATCCATATCTTCAACACTGGATCACGTGGAACTCGGTTCTTCACCGCCATTGCGAAGTTCTGCGTAATTAGAGCTCCTTGCCTTTACTATCATTTGAAAAAAGATCAGGAATCTGTAGGAATCCGTGAAATTAGTGCCCAGACATGCTTTTTGTTTTCCTTTGTTTCTCTTGTGGTTGGAACTTGATTGAGATTCATTGCAGGGTTGTTTCAGCCTAATGTTGAGGACTTGTGTTCAACCAAGTGACGTTCAAAATTTCAGAGGGTTGTGATATCCCAAGTCCTTTTTGTTGAAGTTGATAGCCCATTGAAATCCGGCCTATGGCTGCCATGGCTAAGGTTGGTGCCATCGGCCTTTGACCTTCTGCATCCTGAGTCCGCTTTGTTGATCCGAAGTCATGCACGCCTTGACTCAGCGCCGCCCATTTGTTCATGTTCTGCCATGGGAAGTATTCCGTTCCTTGGTAAAAATGGCATGAACATGGGATGAATTGGTTATCATTGGTTCCATTCACTATTCTGGATCAATCTTCCTAGATTCAACATGCTCAAATTAGCAACTAAATGATACTAAATGTTAGTGAAAAGGGGACTTCAGAGCTGAAACAGCCAGCTAAATTCCGTACACATCCGTAAACATGATATCCACCTGCCATCCTTTCTACCAGTATCTACTGGTGCTTCAGGTTGGTCCTGGACTATGTGCTGCTTGGCTCCTTCTTGTTGGTGCGGTCCATGGCCCAAATGGCTTTGGCGGTCTTTGTGTTGGACTTCCTCCACCTCGACAGCTCCTCATTGGTGCAAAGCATGGCACCTTGGAGCTTGACAGATCTTGACAGATCTTGACAGATCTTGACAGATCTTCCACTTGTCATGTCGGTAGGTGGAGCAAGTGGCAGCAAATGGAAAAGACATGAGAAAGAAATGGGAAAGAGTGTGAGAAGGCACCCGCAGTTTCTGTCAACATGTTGAAGAGTTGGTTTTGCACTCAACAGGGCAATTTTCTTAAGCCAAACTCCAGCTCCAAGGGTTGCTTCAGTTGTGTCGGCATGTGCTTTCGACATGCTTTTTGAAGTGACGATTATGAATGCTGAATGCTGTACACATTTACAATTTGATTCAATCGTTAACATTTGCATTCCACCCTTTGTTGATGCAATCCTTGCACTACCATTCTGAGGCACACTGTGGATTTCTATCCTTGGCCTTTGGCATGAATCGCTCTGAATCGCTCACACCTGCGTGCCTTGAATGCCTTGAATCTGGATCTCTCATAGGGTCAGTCATTGTGTAGAGAGCAGCAAAGTGACACCACCTTGCACTTGCAAGCCGCAACTAAATCCTTGGCAGTGCCTTCTGGAGAATGCAACGCTATGGCTCACGATTCAAATCTGCAATCAAATCTGCAATCATAGTTCTAAAATGTTCTAAATTTCTTCAAAGATCGCTATGCTATGATTGATTTCATTTCAGTGGTGGTGCCCCAGTGTGTACTGTTCACATCGCTTCTCTGGATGGCCCTTCCCTTCGAGGCACAGCTTCTCTTTGACAGAATCCATGCTTTCATTGTTTGGAATTGGCCAACCTGCATCCAGCCGCTTGGACAAAATCGCAGCCTGTGGCTGCATCGGTGGCTGCATCCAACACACCAAAAAAATGCAGATCTAAGCAAAAAGTGTAAGTGCAGGACCCCCTCCATATGGCAGGTAGAGGCAACCCCGTGGTTCTGAGTGGTTCATAGTGGTTCATAGATCAGTCAGATCTTGATTCTTCTGAGTTGGTTTTTCGAACATACAGCATTTGACGGTTGTTCAAACATTAGAATGTACAAGTCAGTAGACCCCAATAGACTCTGGCATTGATGAACAACTCATTTCATGATGTATTTGTTGTTGATATTAATGTGTATATTATATATCAATATATATATATATATACATATATATATATATATATATATATGAACTTAGTATGATACATATAATACCAATACATCCTATACGTAATTAGACTAATTTAAAGCATAACTTATCTTTTATCCACATCGCAATTCGCCATAGATTGCAATCCAGCTCCGCCATCGCTAGGTCTGTCAGCACTGGATTATGCAATGCTGGGTTCCGCAATGCTCACCCAAAGCTTCGTGCGTCTTGGCTCGGCGCTTTTTGCACCTCAGCTGCAGACTGGGCTCCGGCCAGCATTCTTTGGCACCATGGGGCACCGAAGGATATTGTGCCATTTGGTGCAAGGAAAGCAAGAACCTGGGGAGATTTCCGGGAGCCACAGTTTTGAAGCATTTACACATCACAGCATCAAGGTATCCGGTTTCAATTTGTTCACGACTGTGATGCTGCCGTTATTATTGACCTTAGCTGACACAAAGGGACTAGAATTAGCCGTCCCACTGAGTCCTGCCGACCCGACCAGGTCTTGGACTTCCTTCATTTGGACTTTTCATCGTCTTCGCGCTCATGTGCAAGGCGTGCGTGCTGCGCGATGCTGCGCCACGCTTCAGGGCGATTGCCGATTGCTGTTAGCCAGTGGGAAAAGATTTGGGGTGATCACTGGCGGTTCCGTTTCAGCGCCTTTGTGACAAGAATTTGAAACAAGAACGTGACACTTTTTTTTGAAATAAACTGGTTGATGCTCTTTGATGCTGTTTGACTGTTTGTTTTACCAAGTGGGTCACAGGATTGACTTCGTGGTGTTCATCATGGGCCTGGGCCGCTGTGACTCCATGATGTTTGCTTTGGCCCTGACCTCAGAGTGAATGCAGATGCTATTTCCATAGGATGAACAGGACCTGAACATGACCTGAACATTGATAGCTCTCAGCTATCTTGATCATTGTGGGAATTGGTCAAAAGTCAAAACCTCCCGTTAATTAGTAATTAGATTCAATTACCACATTTTAGGGGGATGAACATGCATGAATCCCGGCTATTTTCAAGCTCACCAGGGGTACTGAGTTTTGACATGTTTTGACCCACCATATGAAAATCATGGAGTTGATCGCAGGATGTTGCGTTGTCAGACTTGCCCTTGTCACTGCGAAGCATGGTGCAACTGGATCCAGCATCTTGGCGGAGCAGATGGAGTGGGAGAAACAAGAGTGGCCGTTTAATGTCTTCTGTTCGGGAATGTGAGAAACGTGATGATTCACCAAATGATTTAGGATATACCTTCACAACCCCCATCTTCAAACGCACTCAAGTCTTCTGAGAAATTCATTCAAGATCACAGAAATATCTTTGGACCTTGCGGGGCTTTAGCGTTGGAAAGGTCTGAAAAATAGAAAAGCCGGACCCCACAACCTACATTCTTTGCGTTGCCCATGGTTCAAACATGTTCGCACAAGCTGTGAAATCCTATAGACTTTTGCTAGGGGCTAAAACTGAGTTCATCAATAGATGTTTCCCTCCAGAAAACATGCGCTGGTCAAGCACACGGATTTGACTCCAGGACTTTTCGGTGTCGGTCAGCCCATAAGAATCCAAATCGGTCAAGTTTCTTGTTTTTATCCAGTAAATGTGGGAATTGGATTTTTGCATGCGGTTTTCCAACAGTCTGTGCAAGCAAAAATGCTGACTTGCAAACTTGTGGGCTGGATGCATCAGGTTTGATGTGTCAAGTTCCCATCTATTCAGAATCATATTTACATACACGCAAAATACAACAATCTAGCGGTTCGCGGTGACAGAAACTCCGTACATCCAACTCAACTCAGCTCAGGTGATGTTTGCTCCAGATCCTTTGCATCCTGATCCATTTTTGCCTTTGCAATCTATCGCACACATCGAAAGTGTGGCTTCAACCTTTGACTATTTGCGACCTGGATTCTTGATGTCGTTACAAGCTAATATGCGATTGAACTCATTGATGTTGGTGTTTGGAAGGGCCTGTCTCGAGTCTTTCATGTTATCGTTGGGCTTCGCTCACTCGGGATCCTTGTTGTCAGCACGCTCATTTGGTTGACCGGGCCCTTTATTGTTCACGTCGGACCCTTCATCATTAGACTTGATGCTGTTGGCCAGAAGCTTGGGTCGCTTGGGATTTGCATTGCCAACTTTTGGCATGACATGCACGGAGTTGCCAGTGCTGGTGCTTGACTCCGCTGAAGTTGAGTTGACTATTTTGGTACACAGTTTGAACTACTTTGGATTTGCAGCATCCATTCTTGGACTGGGCCGACTGGGCTTGAGCATTTCCTTGCTTGATGCAATGCACGCGGACCTCCCAATGCTGCTCCAAAGTTCTGGTTGTTTGGGTTCAGTGATGTTTACCTTAGATTTCCTCCACACGGGTCTCATGCTGTTTGTCAGGGCCTTTGTTTGCTTCGGCTCCACCCCGCTGTTGTACAATGACTTGTACTTCCCAACGGGATGGGCAGGAGAGACCCTGTCCGTCTTAGGGAGGGCTCGCTTTGGTTTCTTGCTGTCAGCACCAGACCTTACACATTTCGGCCTTTTGATGCTGCTGAGGTCCGTGGCTTAACTGGGTTTGTTCCTTTCAGCAATGGACTTCCTACATCTTGGTTTCTTCATTCTTTCACGAAGCTTCACGAGATATGATTCAGTTCTGTTGATATCAAGTAGGACGACAATCGGTTTCTCCCCATCACTGATGGATTCTAGTGGCCTTGAATTGTCGATTTCACCACAAAGTATGGCACACTTCGGGCCATTTTTGCCAGTGTTGGACCACCTCAACCTGGGTTTGATGCTTTTCCCACGAAGCCTTGCATGCTTAGAGCTGTCCCTCTTTGCTCTGGATCCCCAGAAGGTTGAGTCAACATCGCTGCTCCGAGATTCTGCAAAGTTTGGCAGCAGTCTATCAATCCTCAAAATGGCCAGGGTGGAATCAGTGGTGTTCATCTCAGATTTCGTTTCTTTGAGCTCACCGCTGTTTGCTCGAAGCCCCAGTTGGTTGGGTTCCGCCATGTTTGTTCCTGATTTTTTACACCTTGGCTCCATGCCGCTGCCGCGGTCCTTCGGGCACCCTGGCCTAGCAATGTCGACCTCCGGTGAGACTCGTTTCGATTTCTTCTTGTTCTTAGTGGACTCTGTGCACCTTGAGTCACCAGCGTCCATCCAAGCCTTCGGTCATGCTGATCCTCCACTGTTTGTTTTGGATTTTACACGTTTGGCCTTGATGATTCCTTTGCATTCTTGTGCTCGATGTGATTCCGCCCTGCTGCCATTTGGGTTGTCTAGGGCTGATCCATCTTTCTTGACACTGGATCCTGTGAAAACCGATTTTCCTTTGTCGATAAGGAGCTTTGCACAACGTGACTTAGTCCTGCCAGCCCCAGGTCTCTCGCGATTGGACCTTTCCATGTTGCTGTCGGATTCTGCGATTATGGAGTTGACCCCCTTGGTTCAAAGTTCCGCGCACTTGGGATTGATGCTTCCAGCACTTGACATGATACATGCAGACTCGAGTCTGCTTTCAAGAAGCTACACATAACTTGGTCTCACTGTCCCAGTGCTTGGCTTGACATGTTTGGAGTTTGTTTTCTTTTTGTTATTGCTGGACTACGTGCATTTGGCTTTGTTATCGTCAGCCAGAAGCTTTGTCCGACTGGGTCCAGCACTGTTGGTGTTGGACCTTGCGACGACGGAACTGCCAATGCTCCTGAGATCTTTCGCTCGTCCAGGGTCAACGATGCTGATCTTTGGCATACTTTGTACGGAGTCATCAACGTTTGTCCTGGATCTTTTGCATTTGGACTTGCCCATGTCGTCAAGGTCTTCTGCCAGATCAGGCCTGATTCTTCTAGCTCCCAATATGGTTCATCCGGACCCATCGATGTCATCAAGGTCTTTTGCTCAAGCTGGCTCCATGGTTTTCTTGCTGGGCATGTGTCGCTTGAGCAGCTCGCTCTTTCTTTTGGATGCCATGAGAACGGAATTGCTCCCGCTGTCACGAAATTTTTGCAGATTGGGACCTGTGCTTTTGGCTCTGGACCTCCTGCGGATAGGCTTTTTGATGCTGGTCCAAAGCCCTTGCCACCTTGATTCTTTGGTGTTTCTGTTGGGCTCAACACGCACAGGGTCAGTCTTTGCTCTGCTGTTGATAGACTATAGTCATCTGGGGCCTTTATTGTTGACTAGAAGTTCAACAAGGCTTGGTTTTTGCCCACTTGTGTTGGACTTTGGGCATGCAGGTTTCTTGGCGTCGCCGCACAGCTTTGCTCACGTCGAATTGGCGATTTCGCTCTTGGATTCAGCACACCCAAACCTTTCTCCGTTCTTGCAATCCTTTGCACGCCTTGGCTCTACCCTTTCAATCTCAGACCTTTCGCACCAAGAATTTTCGCCTTCACCACACAGCCATGCTCAGCCAGAGTCTGTTACGCCTATGCCTGGCTTGCAGAGGATCGGCCCTGTGTTTGCTCTCTCAGTGATTGAAGAAATGCATTTGGGCTTCTCTCTCTCACTGCAAGCAACTGGATGCATGGATTTGGCAATGTTGGCCTTAGACTTCTTGCATCTTGACTTCTCCCCACCCCTTCGTGGCTCCGCTAGTATTGAATCAGCATTCTCAGCTCTGCAAGTGGCTAGATTCGAACCTTTCTCATTGGTTCTGGATAGATCTACTCTGGGATCCTTTCTGCCGATGCAATCATTTGTTTGCCTCGACTTGACACTGCTGACATTGGACTTCGGCCATCACGAGTTGTCTTTGCCATTGCATAGCCACCTTTGAGCTGACTTCACTCCATCTATCCCAGGGTTGATGCGACAAGGTTCCGTTTTCTCACCATTGGTGACAGACAGCACATATCTTGGTTTCTTTCTATCGCCTCGAAGTTTGGCGCGGTCAGGTTTCTTTTTGCTGACGTTGGAATGTGCGCATTTAGGTTTGTTCTTGTCTGCACATAGCCTTGCCTGCCTCGAACTTGTCATGTCCGTACTTGACTCCTTACATTTGGGCCTTCCGTTCTCCCCACAAAGCTTTTGTCAAATAACATCCGCCTTCTTCACAGTTGGTCTTTCACGCTCGGGTTCTGTCTTTGTCTTGTCAGTCATCGACACAGTTCATTTTGGTTTCTTGCTGTTGGTGCGAAAATTTGCTCGATTGGAATCAGCGGTTTTGCCTCTGGATCTCCTGCACTTGGCATTTTCCATGTCAGTTCAAGGCTCCGCGTGGCAAGGATTTTCCGTGCTGATTTGGGGCTTGTCACGAGTCGGTTTAGTCTCCTCACTGCCAATGCTTGACAACACTCATCTTGATTCCCTGTCGCTCATGCGAAGTTTTGCTCAGCTTAGCTTGTCTCTTTCTGTCTTGGACTTCCTTCATCTTGGCCCCTTTTTGCTTGTGAAAGGGTACACAAGACTCGGCAGTGCGGTGTCCGTCCTGGGAATGAGTCGAGTTGATGTGAGTTTGTCACTGCCGGACTATACCGAACCAGGCTCCAGTCTGTTCCTGCAAGCTTCCAGCCACCTTGCCCTGCTGGTGTTGGTACTGGATCTTCTTCATTTGGACTTGCCGTTTTCTATGCGCAGCTGCATTGATCTGGGCTTGGCAACACTGATTCTTGGCTTGACAAGGGCGGGCTCTGTTTTCTCACTGTTTGTCGTTAGCTCTGCACTTTCAGAGCCATCTTTGTTTGCAAAAAGCTCCGCATGCTTTGGCTTTCCAACACTTGTCCCTGACCTTTTGCACCTTGGCTTCTTCTTGCCCATACACAGCTTCAGTGGTGTCGAATTTACCGTGCTTTTATTTGGCCTGTCTCGAGCAGGTTCCATCTCCTCCCCATCTCTTGTGGATGTCACGACCCTTGGATCCCTGCCGTCTGCACACAGCATGCTTAGACTGGCGTTGCTGCTATCCATTTTGGATCATCAACACGTTGGCTTCTGCTTGTTTCTCCAAAGTCACACCTGTTTCGAACTCATCATGCCAACGTTTGGAATTGGCAACTCTGGTTCACTGGTGTTGGTGCTGGACTATGTGCTCCCAGGACTTTTGCCTTCCACCCAAAGCTTTGTTCGTTGTGGCCTGGCCCTATCAACCCTCGACTTCTTGCACTTGGGCTTCAGCGTGTTGCCACATAGCCTCGCGTGATCAGATTCCACAGCCTCAATTTTGGGTCTTAATCGAATTGGTTTTGTATTCTCCCTCTCACTCATCAGCTCCAGCTTTCTTGAATTGTCATTGCCTTTACAAAGCTCCAGTCGTCCAGATCTCGCCATGCTGCTTCCTGACCATTCGCACATTGGTTCTTCCATGTCCTCAAGGTCTATGGCATATGCAGGCTTCATGTTGTCGCTCTTCTCTCAAGCGCGTTTGGACTTGTCCTTTCTTGTTTTGGAGTTCGGACATCTTGGTGCTTTGTTGCTGTTGCAATCGATCAGCCATTCTGGCTCTGGACCGCCTGTACTGGACCCCTTGCGCTTGGGATTCTTGTTATTCATACGTAGCTATGCCTGCATCGATTTCTCTATGTCAATGTTGGGTCTAAGCTGCTCAGGCTTCGTTTTCCCACTGTTTGTGATAGATGCGGCGCACTCAGGTTTCATCTTATTTTCACAAGGCCTGAGCTGTTGCGAATCAGTGATGTTTGCCCTGGATTTTCTGCGTTTGGGTTTCCTTCCTTTGGCCCAAAGTTTCGCATGTTCAGGTAGCACCGCGCCAGCTATTGGCATTTCATGCTCAGGATTGCTATCCTTTCTGTCACTGATAGACTGCGCGCATTTAGATTTTCCATCGTTTGTGCACAGCTGCGCTTGACTGGGCTTGTGCGTGTCCGTGATGGATCTCTTACACCTGGGTTTCTCGATCCTTTTGAGAAGTGTTGCTCAGCTGAACTTACCATTGCTGGTCCTTGATCTTTTGCATCTGGAACTGCTGCTATTTTCACGCAGTTACGTGAAGACAGATCTTGCCATGTCAATGTTTGGTTTGACTTGTGCAGACCTTGTGTTCTCACCGCCAGCCACTGATGCGACACATTCTGATTTTCCATTGCCCACCCAAAGCTTGAGTAGATTGGAACCAGTGGTGCCAGCACTGGACCTTTTACATCTTGGCTTTGTGTTGTTCTTGCACTCCTTTGCCCGAAGTGGATTTTCTGTTTTGGTCTGTGGACTTAGTTGCTCTGACTTTGTTTTGTTTTTGTTTGATCTCAATGTTCTGGAGCTGTCTTTGTTTGTCCGTTCGTTTGCACATTTGGAGTCGACAGCTTCTGCCTTGATGTCTGCTCGCCTTGACTTCTCTTCGCTTTCACGTACCTTGGCTCGTCTCGACTCTTTGCTGTCGGCCTGCAGCATGGCAAGGCCCGAGTCGCCCGCGTCCGCATTGGACCTCGCACTCACGGGCTTCAGCTTGTTTGCACAAAGTCTTGTCAGACTGGGACTCGCACTCTTTGTAGCTTGGCGGCATAGGTGGCATACTTGGTGGGCGATGGAATTGGCATATTGGGAACCATCGAGAACATTGAGAACCCACATAAAGAGCCTGTGGCTGACCTCACACGAAAGCTGACAACAAACAACTTTGAAAATCAACAATGTTCTTTTGAAACAAAAAAGTTCTTTTTGAAACTTCTTTCAAGAACTTTGAAAGATTGAAAATAAGTTTCAAAAACTTGTTTTTTTGAAAAAAACAAGTTGAAATAACTTTCAGAAAGTTTCTGAAACTTCTTTTATGCAAAAAAATAAGTTTCAGAAACTTTCTGAAACTTCTTTTATGCAAGAAAAGAAGTTTCAGAAAGCTTCTAGAAACTTCTTTTATGCAAAAAACAAGTTTCAGAAAGTTTCTAGAAACTTCTTTCTGTTTTCTGTCACTTTGAAACGACCGCTCCATGTAGAAAAACGAAGAAGACCTTGCAAGAA
>BGPT01000149.1:679449-714320 GCA_003297045.1 Symbiodinium sp. clade C Y103 | reverse complement strand
GATATGGTCAAAACATTTCGCCTGATCAAGTGATATGAGAATACCCCCTCTATGAAATGCTGTTTGCAATGGCAGGATGGCAGTCGCGACTTCTCGACCATGAGATCTGCCTTGGCATGTCCAGATGCAGTCTTCTCTTTGTTGCCTTTGAAAACTGCCACCTTTGCCCGCTTGCCTCGTGCCACTTTGCTCACACGTTTCTTTTTCATCGCCTTGGCCTTCATTGCCGGTGATTTCATGGCCTTCATCGATTTCATTGTTTTCATGGCTGACTTCATGACCGACTTCATAGGCAAAGCCATCCTAAAAGGCAGGACAATGTCGTAGGTCTTGGAGGACTTGGTGGCTTGAGCAAAGTAGCAAAATGATGCAAAATGGCAGCCTCTGGCAGGAATGCAAAGAAATGTATGCTTCTGCAAACTCGTGCCAGTGGAAGAATCATGGAGCAGAAGAAGAAAGCCGTTCAAAAGCCGTTCAAACCGGTCAAACTGTTTTGCATCTTCATTCCGCGGCCTTCGGGTGTTGATGTGCCGCTCATTGGCCCAGCCACCATGTAAGGAGAGCAAATGCCAGTCATCGGTGCTGAAATCAAACGTGGCAGACCTCAACAACCCCACATGATTTGATGTTGGGTCAAAAAATGTACGACCATTAACAGAGTTTCATAGAATAGGACACTTTAGAAAACTGATCAAGACTTCGTGTCCACAAATAACGCCAATGCAAATGCTTCTAAACGTTCTTCCAAGATGCTGACTTTCAAAGCATTGCCACCCATGAAATCAATGAACATGCAACAACTCTTCTGTGTGGTACTTGGCGTGACAAGGGACGCTTAGGTCACTGAGCTACCGTACATGCACTTCATCAAGTCCACATCTCCCAGGCCAACTTTGGAGCTGTTCTTTACGACCTTAGCTGTGTTCCCATGCAGCAGGAAAACCAGAAAAACTGCAGAGACTACTGCATTAGTGCGTATAACTATAAGCGTCATAGTCATGTGATTCTACATAAGTGTAAGTTCGTATATTTGAGCTTCCAGTCACGTAAACAGACTTGCGTTGACCAGCAAAAGGTTGGATCGTGATCTTCACACGGGATTTGGACATCGCAGAGATCCCCAGAATTGATATTTCTGAGCGCCTGACCATCCGTCGGCTCACTGCTGAAATTGAAGGGAAAATGGTATAAATCAGCTGAACCTGACCGGCAAAATAGAAACAAACAACAATGCAAACTACAGAAAACAGGTTGCATCCACAGTTCAGCCACTGATTTACAAGCCGCCTTGACTTCAGTGTAGGTGTCAACCATGTCCTCATTCAGAAGCAGTCGAAACAGCTACAAGGGCATGACAATTATAGACAAATGTGTTCACGTAGCCAGTACGGAAAGAAGGAGCGCAAGACTTCAGAAACTTGTTTTGCTTTGTGTTCGTGTTCCCCATTTTGACTGGTATCTTATAATCACTTCACTCAGTACACCATGCTGACAGATGGTCAATGCTTGGGCTGCCAACCACCACCAAGGTCTTAGCTCCCTGCAAAGGGTAAAGTGGTCACACCATGATATCTTCTCCAAGAGAATATGCAGATCAAGAGACAGGAGATCAATTGAGATCGGTTGAGATCAGTTGAGATCCATCCATCGATATTGAATGCCGTTGATGTCGTCGAATGCTGTCTAAGGCCTAAGGCTTTCGGCATCTCTCTGCCTCAGAGTGATATTTGCCCAGCACTGGTAACCCGGAGCTGGACGGCAAAATGCCGTTGATGATCCTGGCACGGGTCACCGTGGAAGAACGCTTATATCCACGAAGATCCACAAGGCGCAAAGCTTCCAAAGACCATCAGTTGAGGGTTCAGGTCAAGTAAAAAAAAACTCACGCCACCATTTTGGGTCCAAAGTTTGTCCGTCTGGTAGTAATGTTCTTTCCTTGTTCTTCCTTGTTCTTCCTACTTGCATTCACTACTCCTTACAAGGCTACAGAACTTTCATAGTGCTTCTTTGTGAACATGTGACATCAACCGGCATCAACCGGCTGAGAATGTGCCTGTGATGCTTGTACCTTGGCGCACGGGCAGAAGAGGACTTGACGGTGATCACTCTGAACCCAAGTGCAGCAAATCCACAACTTGGTTGTCAAAGGATGTCAAGGGATGTCAAGGGTACATCTGTGTACCTGAGGCTTAAAACACAACTCCATCCCTCTGGATCCACCCGTTAGATGAGAGGCAAGCCACTGTTGAATTCTATCTCTAAGAGGCGAAAAGTCTGAGTGTTGGGCACAAGTGGCAACAAGCGGGATCCATCCTGTGAAGGGATCTTTGTACAAGATTACACATGCAAAAATCAGTGCATGCCTAGTGGGGAATGATAGCTCCTCTTTTTGACTTGGCGGCGTGTTCGGCATGTTTTGTTTTCGACTCATTAATCACAGGTCTCACTCCTTGCGGAAGCAAACGTCCAAGCTCGGTGTGCCTTGGGGGAAGTATGCAGCGCTGCTCGCAAAGGATGAAGAGAGGAGAAAGCACTTGTGCATTTCACTCATATTCAGTGGTCGATATAGCCAGGAATTTTCCAGTCGCAAAGGTAAAACGGCCATCAAGGTGTTTTCGAAAGTGCTCTAATGTCGACAACAGGTTCGAACGAATTGGTTTGGAAATGTATAAGCAATTGTACGAGAAGAGAAGACTCCGAGAAGACACATTTTTGCGTGGAAAGGTATGTGAGGTTCTTAAACTAACATCTCAAAATGTCTTCAGGCTTTCTGCTGCATTCTCCTACTACGTTGTGTCCAAACTCAAATCCAAGACCCTGGACGGAAGTCGCCAGTGCCAAACTCTGACACCTGACAGCAAACCACAACCATGTTCCGTCTCGACATTCATTAGTGTGTACATTTGGCCACTGTTGAGCACACTTTTTGCTTCTGCTTGGCGGAGAAATGCTTCAAAGCTCAAAGCTACCCGCATCTCAGAAACAGTAGCCTGGTGCGGCCGGCAGAGAAGCAAGGTATTTTCAGACTGGAAATAAGACAAACAAATGCTCCATGATGTGCTTGACTATCTAGATTATCTAGGTATGTCAACCGAACGCTCAAAGCAGCTGTGTTCATGCAAACATCGGCCCAAAAGTACTGGCCTTGAGGATGTTGGAGCACAATCACTTTGTTTTGTTGGCCTTGGTGTGGAGCATACATCAATTCTTAAGAAACTGAAAGACCATTGAAAGACCATTATGTCTGCCTCCTTTTCCTTTCTTGACGAAACGCTTTGGGTGAGACATCCGCCAGCGCACCAAACACATTAAAGGCAGGTTGCTGGCTGAATTCCAGGCATGGATGGTGAGACTTCAATCCAAGAGTTAAGGGGTTTTTTAATGGAGGGCATTCTATGAACGGCATTCAAAAAATCTATGAGCAGGGGGAATGAGAAAAGTCAAAGGTTTTGACCGCACGGTTTTGTAGGATCCAAGGAAATGGGCTCTTCATCACATCAATAGCCACTTTACCTAGTCACAGAAACTGCACAATCCCGGTGGGAAATCGTTCTGACGCTATCGCTATGACGCTATTAAAAGGTGTTTTGACGCCAGCAACAGATGTTGAAAAGTATAAAATCAGTCTCATTGTCACTGTTGGCGGCAAGACTCAACAGTTCTGTCTGTTGCTGGCACTCGTAACGTCACAAGCAGCTTGTCAGCAGTACGCACCTGAGCACATTGCTGCCAAGCCGAAACCGGTACCCCCAGTCCTTCAATCCATTTGGAGGAAGCAATCGGGACATATTCACTGCCTTAGAGGAGCTCACAAACACTTCCTTGACTCGGCCAAGCAGCACTTCTGGTGGAGCTCTGAAGTTCGCGCAGTTATTGGTTTTCCTCAGATCACAAAGTTTCAAGACCAGGCAAAGGCGCAGCGAGGCGCAAATGCAAAGACCCAGAACTATCACGAAGTATATCACGAAGTATCAACAAGCCACCATATAGAGAGACACAAAATGACACAAAGATACACAAAGAACAAGTACTGAGTACTGAGGAAAGATCAATGATTTTCCGCACGAACTCCCCATACTCGCACTCACCACCTGAGGCCAAGCGGGGCAAGTGGACACTCCAGTGAGCTCCATGTGGGTCGTGGCCACCGCCAAGCACGCAAAATTAATAACTTGGTAACCGTGACAAGAAAGGCATTCTGTTCCTGGATGTTTCTGGTGTATTCTGCTGTATCATGTTTCTGCCCACAATCTTGCAGTCATGCTACTGCCGTCTTCATCAGCTGCTTGGATCATCTCTTCAGCCCTCAGAACCCGGACACCCGTTGGCCAAGGTCCAATCCGTTTTAAGTGGTTCCAACTCGCCAATCTCTAATCTCTGTGTTATCTTGATAGTTTTCACTTGAAAACTGTGCTACGGTCCTACCTGTGTCGTTGACATAGAAACTACCCAGCAGAGCCTCAATCTGAATTACACGTATTACTATCGTATTTCAATTACCCACTTGAATATTCAAGGTCACAGGCACTTGCACCATCTTGCACCTACACCACGCAGTCCAAGCTTTGTTTGTGTTCTGAGTGGCTGCAGGGGATTCACGGAAAAGCCCAACTTGCAAAGGACATCCTGGAGCTCGATAGCATCAATCGTGCCACTCTTGTCCTTGATCAACGCGTGGCGGTTTCAACTGATGAAGTCAGCCGTCACCATGAACTTTACAGAGAGCGGCAACCTATTCTGGCATTTATGTTGTGCACAAGTGCAGTCTCTCCACTCATTTGATCTCCAAACAAAGCAGGCCTTGTCAAAGATCTTGAAAGCATTGACCAGCTCATCTTCGGTAATCATAGAGCGATCAAACCTGAGTGCGTCCAAGCCAATATTGTCGTGTAGGTTTGACAACTGTCATAATTGCATTCGGGAAAACCAAGGTTGGAAGCTCATGTGACCCATCAGATCTAAAGTCAAGAAGCTTCGCCATTAGCTTCACAAAGCCTTGGAAAGGTGCAAACAGCACGGAGAGAGCAATGCAGTGAATGGATATTGTCCTAGAATAGTTCAACATTGTCACAAGAACCAAGGAGGAGATTGCCACACAAAAGGGTGAAACATGGTGAAACATGTTGGCATCCAGCAGCTGTCGCAGCAGCTGTGCAGCCAAGGATCGTTGAAAGTCCATGACGCCTTTGCCGTGGCTGTCAATGTCATTCATAACCTCAGAAGCGCCATGGCATGCCATCGTGTCCAGTCTTCAAATGTCGAAATCCGTCCGGTGACCTTCCAGGGTTAAAGGCAATTCTGGTGCAGTTTCATTCTATGTAGAGCACAAACATCGATGCGTGTGGACTTGTATTGCAAACAAGAGGCTGTCAAGAACCTCAGCTGCGAGTCGGTCGATCGGATGATTTTTTCAATTGCGCCAATTGTGCCTAAAATTACAGTGCCTTATCCTCTCTACTACATGGTCTGCTGAAGTGTATCCCCCACCACAGAAGCTGCTTGGGCATGACTCGAATTGGAAGTAGAATGTGCCAAAGAGAAAATAGTCAAAGGTGGGAAAAACAACAGTAAACATCTGCTCAAACCAAGGAATTGGGTAACCTGCTAGAAACTGTAGAAATCTTGACCAAATGTCTTAACAAGTGTTCCACCGAGCTACGCCTTGTCTGATGGCTCTTCACCCAACCAGCTAAGTGCTAATCTAACTTGGCTGGCATCAATGACACCATCCTCAGTTGCAGCATCTTTGCTCATCTTCATCTCTTTTATCTCTTGTCAGGCATGACAGATTGGATCAGCCAGACGCCAAACTACTCATGTTCAGAACTTGAAATGGCATCGTGAGAAGCACATGTGACACAAGATACATAAGCTAATCCTTCACTTGGCGTCTCCGAGGACATCGTAGAGGCGGAAGGCCCAGCAGAAGTCTACCAGCTCTGAGTCTCGAAAACCACACCTGCACATCTCACTGCAAATCTCAGTGCAAGTCACTGAAAGGCTCGGGGCTCTCCCACAGACCCTGCGGAAGTCATCGAAGGTCTTGCGACATACGAAGGTGAAGCAAGAAGCATGCTCCCAACAGCAACAAAGGAGTGCACAAAGAAGCACGCAAATACATACAAACATTTTTTATATTTTGCCAAGAGACTTGTCAGTGAGGATGTATGAATCTGGAATACCATCTAGGCGTATCCTGATGTCTCCGCCTGACAGCTTCAAGGTCAAATCAGCTCCCAAGCATTGGCTGCCAGGAAGTATGACAAATGCTCTGTGCAAGGTAAACTTTGTGAAAAGTGTGTATCAGAAGCTTGACCATCACTGAGCACACGGCCGCCCGACATGGCCAGACGGCGACTAAGTGAATCTTCGTGCCAAAAGGGCTGGACGAGGTGGACATATTCAAGATTGTTCAGGTATCATGCCACAGAGATGAAGTGAACAGATTTAAAACGCACCTGTTCTCGAAATCAGAAGTTTGAAAATGTCACCGTTACGACATTGGCAGACATTGGAGAAAAAACAACCTTTCTGGCGCTGGCTGTTCATCGCAGGCTGAGAATGTAGCATGGAGTGCTGGAGCCACAACTGCGCCTGACACAATCGACGTGATTTCAGCAGAGGGTGTTTGGATTGCATAGGTCGAAGATGGTCGAAGGGTAGCAGTAACTCGTCGGATACACCCATCAGCTCTATAGATCCCGAGAAAGCTTGGCGTTTCAGATTCCAGCGTGAGCTTCTTTCACATTCTTTCCCAGCCGTTTTCGCTGATCTCCACAAGTGGGAACCCGCTGGAGAATGAAATTGTTTGCTCAGCACACAAAGGCTCAAAAATGCGACAAGGCCTCCACCACCTCCAGCTTCATGGCTCTAGGCTCTAGTTGCAATGTGAAGCTGCCATGGTTGAAGACTTTCTTGGGTAGCTTTGCTTCTCACAGATATGCCATGATGCCTATGTGTTCGCAAGAGTATGTAGATATATGATAGGCTGGAAGATTATTCGCTTCGTGCGAGTGTGTCAATATAAAATATATAATTAAACACAGTCACATGTCACATATATACATACTGAGTTCATCTTCTTCACAGATTTGGATGTGCTTTGTTTGTGTATCAGAGCTCGCACAAGATGGTAAAGTCGCACGCTTTTTACATCTGTTTACCGTATACAATGCAAAGAATCAAAGCTTCTTGAAGCAACACCGTGTGGCAGGGCAGAATGTTGCTTGGCTACACGTTCCTGCTTTCAGTCACTGTGCAAAGACCTATAGAGCCGACTTCTTACCTGGTGATTGCCAACTTTCCGGTGAGCAATGTTCCAAAATTCTGTCACTGCACGCGCAGATCCACAGATCTTGAGCCCACGATATGAAAGAAGCACTATGTCATTATATCAGGCAAGTGTGTTCTTTTTTTGTCATGAATTGATGCAGGACATTAGACACCAAAACAATTGAACTCAACAGGTGAAACAGCTTGAAATTTCCAACATGAAGCTCGAGGATGCTCGAGGTATACAATACAAACCCGAATGATTAATGTCGCATCCAACTACCTGCTGAATATGGCGACAACGTCTACGACACCTCCAAAAGCTTCGTGCCCTTCAAGCCCTGTCGACCAGGTTGGTGGCCTGCACTACACGTTGACACACCGTTGACTCAATTTGAAGCAGCTGATCGTTCCAAGTCTAAACAAGTCTACCAGTCTGCCCTACCCGAAAACTGGTGGCTAGTCCAAAGAGAAATGAGCTATTGAATATACAATCATCCACAAGCGATTGCATTAACAGCCAACAGGATCCTAGTGAGTCGTTTCCCAACAAAAGATATGCCGCATATGCCCATGGACGGCCGTATCCAGTGGCCTCGCCTTCCACCATCATTTCCTCTGCCACATTGTGCAAGGGCACAGATGACCTGCAATGAAGGTCTGGGAAGATACATCAGAACTGCATTGATCTGGAAGGCTCCTGGATTGCCAACACTTATTCGCCAAAATAAACGCCAAATTGAGCTGCAAGTCAGCGAAAATCTGGTAGAACTTGGGCCATGGCTTGTCGAGGAATTGGAGCAGTTTCTGAGCTCCACCAACCTTTTTTGCCTCCTGGCATTTTGTTGGTATACCCAAGCCTTACTATCCTTACTTATGCTTGCATCGTGTCTGAATAAGATTGCTTCGAGCGCCAGGGTTCAGCACTGGATGTTGTCTGCCCTTTCAGTACATGATCCTCATAATTTAACGCAATGCATGCAGGGGGAGTGTTGAAAACTGAGAGCAGTACAGGTGACAGGGGTTGAAAAAATCCAAGAAATGGCTTGCTGGCTACCTGGCACCTGTATATCAATTCAATCAACAAAAGTCCTGGGCATGCTTGCTCCACATGTTTCGAAGCCGCCATGTGAGGTTTTCTACCTGCATGAAGTTCATGCAAGTCGAGACCAGAGGAAAAGATTAAAGTATGGGTAAAGAAAACGTTTGCAGGATGACACACTGCCCAGGATTGCGAACATCTACTGAAAAGGAAGGTATCACAAGTCTACCAACTCTACCGGTAGTTCTGGGCTGCTTGCTCGTGCCATGTGCCAATCTCCACCACGTTCACTTTTCCTTTGCTGTGCAAGAAGTCGAGGGGTAGAAAGTGACAGCGGACCCAACGCAGAAGTTTTTCTATAGTATCATGGAGATGTTGGGCAATGAAAGGCAGTTTGTTTTGCTTATCTTGAATTAAGCTCGCAGTGTCCGCGAGACTTGTCCAGTCACTCTTTCTGCTCCTGAAAAAGCCTTCAAACCTGAACCAGTGTCTGCACAACACCCCCCATTCTGTCTTGAAGATTTTAATGGGACAGAAGGCTATTGATCAATAAAGAGTGCGTCCGACCTGAGCGCAAGACATGTGTGTCGAAAGCATCCAGAGCTGTTGAGGATCAATGTCATCCTGCGGGTTCAAAAACGAAACCCTCCGGCAGCAAGGGATGAGAAGACAATAATCAGCCTCAAGAATAAGCAAAGCAGACATGGCTGCGGCTTTGCTGAACTAATATGCACATCTTCCAAGGTCAAATGAGTCAATTCCAACTTTTTGCTCCTCATCCTCTACCATGCGAAGCAGTTCTCCCATGGAGTATTGAGTGCCAGCCTCAGGGATCAGTTCAAGAGTGGTGCGGAACGGTGGAATGGGTGGAATGGGTGGAATGGGTGGAATGGGTGGAATGGGGCATTGGTCTCCACATCCTGGAGCACTGGTGCTGTTGAGAATGGATGGAGTGCCGGTGCGGATTTTTGGAACCTGCCATGATGCTGTTGGCCCCAAGCCTCACTTGGCACCACTACTTGACTGCCCTAGAAAGGACCTTCCAAGAACGACTGCTGTGGAAGAAATCTTTGGTCCTCAGCTTTTTCGGCTTTGACTCCCGAACTTGGGGCAAGGTCCTTTCAACAGCAGACTCTTCACAACTGAAGCAACCTACGATTACTGCGATGACGGGCATTCCCGGGCCTGAGAAGCCACTCAAACACTTCTGGGATGCAGGTCGTACTCTTATGATGGGTGGCATGTGCTGTGCCAATGCACTCGACTGCCACCTCTGAAGCAAAAATCCCACTCGGAGATGCATGTGAGTTGCCGCCTTTAATTCTGGGCCCTGAGAGATTCTTTCTGCTCGCAACAGAGAAGATTGGTGTGTCTCAACAACCTAAAAGCACTATGTGCTTGCCTCCGCACTTTGATCGATTCCAGAATGAAGGCAGAATTGTGTTCCAACATACGTTGTACAGCTTCACAAATCCTGGATATCTTCTGAAGGCCAAGTTGTCAGGATTCTGCGACAGAAAGGTATTTGTTTTTCGACACGCATAGGCAACAGTTCAAAGAAATTCCGAAATGGCAAGCAAACTCACAGGCTCTTAAATGTGTGCAAGCGTGAAACCACAATTAGGCTCTAGGTGGAGGGATTCTCCTGCAATGTTTCTCTTCACAACTAGACAATCAGAAAAAGCATCTGGTCAGCCACTGCATTGCGCCAATCCATCCATCCCTTTCCATCTATCGAACTGAGCTCAAAGTGCTCAAATGCTCAGTGCTCAAATAAAATCTTTGCTGAGATCTTGCTGAGTAGTACCTTGGCCATAGGCATCAGGTGCATTCAAGTGCATCAAATTGACTCAAATGCCCCCAGGAAAGGTGCCCCAGTGCCCCTCAGAATTGCAGCTGTTCCTGTGCCCTCTAGGTGCCGGTGCTCTCAATGAGTCGGTGCCACTTCATCTTTGCATCTGTTTTTCGTAGTGTCACCACTACCTCACTGGAACTCAACAAATCAACCAACAAAAACTTTAGAAATGGAGAAGTTCAGGGGGGTCAAGGACATGACTAAGTTTGGGCCACTCTTGTTTGCGTCTTGGTCATCAAATTTCTCAGTCAGGAGCTTTGTGCCCAGATGGAGACAACGAGGTGCTGCACTCCTAAGACCAAGAAGTTGTTCATGTTGCACCCCGTGAAGCGAAAGAATTGGAAACTGATCTGCTAAGTTTACAGGTACATTCTGGATCTCTTTAGTATACTTACCTCAGACGTCTTGGTTCAGTACATTGCACTTGCAAAGCCATCTCAGTACACTCACAGGGCCGGGAGCAGTTCTCCTCTGCACGGACAGGTCCAAAGAGCCGCCCTTGCAAGCGCCAGACCCGTCCATCTGAAAGCACCAGCAAAGAGAAGCTCTGCTCCTGTCAGGCTGTCTTTCAAGGTTTACCAAGCCCAAGCCAGCTAAGCCAGCTGTCCTGGTTTCATTTCAACAGAATAAAGGAAGGAAGACGGTTGTTGCCGATCATCGCTGATCTGAGTTGTCTTGCATATCTCAAGGCTCAGAATGACACGTGATCCTTGTTCATTGCCTGATCAGAATGCCTCTAAACTAAAGTTTGAAAAAAAAACAGAAGGGCGTGCAGTTGTGAGCCGCGGGAACCTCGAACTTCGCGTAGACATCGCTGAAGGACGAAAGTTCAAGTTCCTCTGCTTTGACCTCAGAGACAGGAGGAAAGTTGCCATCACTTCATTCCAGCAATAAGAAAATCACAGTTTGCAAGATCCCAACTGAGGACAGTTTGTGACACCCATTCAGTGGCTTTTTTGCAACAGTTCTCTTGCTGCAGCTATGATGCGTAAACCTTCACAACTCCTGGTAGGGCATCAAAGAATGCATTTCATCAAAGCAGGATGGAAACACCAGCTTGATAGGGAATAGAATGACTTGCAGAGGAAGTGCAGCCTTGCAGGGGAAGGCAGCAAATTCCTACGAACACTACCCGTCTCATTTAAGAGCAACTGCACATGATCTCGCTTGTGGCACTTAGAATTTGAACGGCTTGTACAGAGGCCAAAGTGCTGGTGGAACATGACATGCTGTGACCGTCATTGAAGTCACAACAATGTTCAGCTGTCCAGGTCCTTTGTCGCCACCTTCGTCCAAGAACATGTATTTCGTCCTTATGGCTGAAACTCGACGCTGTCAAATCCTTGACAAACTTTAGAAACTGCGAGGGGTGCTCTACCCATCACCAAACTGATACCAAAGAAACCCGAAGCAACAAACCCCGAAGTTTGAGGAGGCCTTGAAGGCTAGTTGGAGGTTGCAGATTGCACTAAGAGGGATTGCAGGAGGGACAGTTCTGACGACTTAACGGGATTCTTGATACGCATGATACAACTTTCAAATATCTTCGAATCTACGGAATCATGAGAAGCGAGTCATTCCATGGAAGGAATCACCTGCCCCAGCGGAACCCACTGGCACCCAGGCATTGGTTCAGCTGTCTTCTTTGCCCATGTGGGTACGCGATCAGCCTGGCACGCTGAATTTCTTGCTGTTTCAGATCTTCAACTACAAAGCCCCACAACAGAGATCCCACTGAGAAAGCTTGAGATACTTGCAACGAGAAGGATGAGAAGGATGAGAAGGATGAGGCAATTGCCGGGTGTTTTTCGCGCGAAACACGTTTTGCATCTCTTGCATCTTGTCCCTTCCGTGGGTTGAGCACCTCCAGGTCCAAACCACCGGCAGGAGCGTGACCTAGGCACGTGCCAGGTTCATGAGGTCCCCAATGCACCGAAGAGGTCCCTGCGTCTTTGTGAAGGATTCCAAACATGAAAATTGAGCAAAGAAACTAGATTATCTAGATTTTATGTCTAAATTGCACCGAATCAAAGCCACTCAGTCACCCGGTACCGGTTAAACCATGGCACGGAAGGGGCAAACTGGGTATCATTTGCAAACGCTCTTCAAGTAAAAGGAAAAGCCAACTTGATGCTGGAACATGAACTCAGAAAGATGAAAAATCTCATTTGGGTGTGGAGAGGAGTCGCAGAGGGTCCGGACTGCTGCTGGCACTGGCTGTGTGGGTATCTGGCTCCTGTCCATGAAAGCAGGTGGGAGTTCGATTCCTGAAAACTCTCGGCTGGATTTTTGAAGCAACCCCTGCCCTCCTCATCGCTGGGCTCATTCACCTGCGGCGATTCATTGAAAGAAAAGAACTTCCCAGCAAGTCTTTCGTAAAAGGGGTCTGTGTCTCGGCCAAGGTCTGCATACCTGTGACACTGACGAATTCAGTAGGTTATATTGGGACATCCTTATCAAGGAACAACTGTAAAATCGTAACAGCACAGCCTATTCGATGCTTCTGCATTCTCCCGGCCTCCTCAGCCTCATCTTGAAAGAACAAACGCCCACTTACACGTCGCACCTTGGAGATTCAGGTTGGAGTAATGAAACTGATGCGACAAAAATGCGACTAACTCCCCAGAGGCCTAGAGCTGACTACGTGGTGCTCTAGAGTGATTCGAAATGACTTTCACCAATGTCTCCAACTGGTGTCACTTAGAATGCGACAGTGTTTCGGACGTCTTCAAGAAGCTCTGAGATGGAGCCTGCAGTGAAAGAAGTACAAAGAAGTGCATTTATTCAGTACATGCGAAACGCTGTACTAAGCACTTGCGACCCGGATACACTGGGTACCGGTCGTCTCCACTGATCCGCTGACACTTTCTAGCGACTCTAGTGCAGTTGAGATGCCATTTTCCAATGCATTCTTCAATGCAGTTGGAACCCCTGCGCACTGGCGATGCATGGCTCAAAAACTCAGGCAGAGATTTCTGGGCAGCGTTGATCTTGGTGAGAGTCAGTGCGATTATACCTCTAGCCACGAAAGCGAGATGATGCAGAGATTTTCCTTCTTCCCGATCTATCAGAAGTGTTGCAGAAAGTTTCACTTGCGGTCGTTTCCGATGTGGTTCCTTTCTACTGGAATTCCGTTTGTCATCTTTCATGACATTCTGCTTGCTATGCTTGACAAATGAAAGCTGCGTTGAGCCCGACCAAATTGAAAAGCTTGCTTTCACTAGCGAGCAATGTGTAGCAAAGGGGTCACATCATCCCGTATAAAGTATCGATATGATCCATTGCAAACTCGACCCGTTTTCATACTCCAAATATTACGGTAACTCAAAAGAAGACTGGAATGAGAAGACTCTCAGAACATGCTGCGTGCACTTCCCGCGCCAACATCACTTCACCACAGCTGCGTCAATTCTTGGTGCTGCTGCCGGTGCAGGCTCGAAATTCAACGCTGGGTCGGTCTCCGATAGAAACGTGAAGTCCTGAGCACCCAGAGATTACATCAAGGGCCCAAAAGGGCCCAAGGGCCTGCGAGTGCCTGTTGTGTTTGGGTGCCTTGCTGGATTATTTTCAGCATTTTTCGGATTGTGTTTTTTTTTTTCAGGAATATTGCCCCGCATTACATTTGTCTTGGAGAACAGAAGTTGGAATCGGAGAGAGATTTCCCCACTCGCAATGACAGGACTCCACGTCTCTTCCCTCACAGCAGAATTGCTGAGGAAAGGACATGCATGCCAACCCAATTGCCTGTGGCAAGGTTTCTAAGCTACTGCACATCTTCAGAAATAGGTAAGGTGTCATAGAGGTGACAAGACATGCTGTGGTGAGTTGATAAGACATCATAAGACCATCCGTTCTGCCTTGAAAAGAAGAGATCAAGGAAAAAAAGAAGTTGCATCCGTTATACATGGAGACCAAAATGGCCACTGCTTTGATGCATAATCTGTAGGTAGAAAACTTTGAAGACCATGGTACGATACTGCAGAAACAAAACGTGTTTCTCTTCAGATCGCGGATTCTGCAAGCAAATTTTAACGAATGATGGAACCCCCGGCCGAAGTGCAAGTGCTCCAGTCCGCCATATTGGTCCTGGCACCAAGAGCACAAGGGCATCCTTTGTTTAAGACAATGATTGAAACCAATCATGAAAACTCTGGACATCGAGGAGCAAACTGACGACTCAAAGTCAAATTCAAAGAAATTGCTGCCAAGGCTCGACACAAAAAGCATAGTGCGACGTGCCAACCTGGCAGTTCGTTACAATTTGTTGGTTCCTTTTGAGCAATGCATTTGTCAAAAGACTTGTAAAGACGCTTGGAGCGCTTGGAGTGCCCACCTTCATGTGGAATGTGCTGTTTGTCTTCTCGAAAGAGATCAAGGAACTCTCCTGAGAGGCTGGGAAACAATATGAAACATCACCAACCAAAAAAATGTGTAGTCGATATGCATCCTGCTTTGGCAGGAAAAGCCAGATTCACTTTTTTTGCAAAACGCTATCAAACCTCACATACGGAGATGGATGCCAAAGGAAAAAGAGACGATACAATGTTGCTGGCGGCTTTAGGTTTGCGATTTTTACGTGCTTCGCACCCTAGTCCTTCAATCATCCTACACCGAACCTCCATTGTCAGTCCTTGGAACGCCCTCAAAACAGTTTGAGGTGAACAGCTTTTGAAGACCCAGTTTCGAAGTGACTTTCTTTTCATGTGTGTCTTCTATGACTTGTCATGTCTGGCGATGCCTTGTTTGGATCAGTCATGCAGGAGGCGTCGTCTTTGGCCTGGCTGGTACTGATGCGCACATGGCAAGACTCTGAAACTTCATCAAGCCAAAGAGTGTCAAAAAAACATCCAGCTTGAGAAAGCAGTCCCATGGTACCTCGAAAAAATCTGGGAAAGACCAGTTGTTGAAGGCCTTGATTTGCGCAGGTTGTGCCAGCATGCAGCGAAATGAAACTCAGAGTCAGGCTGCAAACAGCTTGTCATATGCTTTATATAGTCTTGTTCAACGGATTCTGCAGTGCCAAAATCTTCAATCATTGCCAATCACTGCACTAAGAAGACTGGTGTCAGCAAACCCCTGCAAAGTCCTAAGTTTATCTTGGGTTGGTTTCAAGGGCATCTCAAAGGAAGTCTTTATCACTGCAGCAAGAAGAGCAATTCTCTAAAAACCATTCTCTAAACCATCCTGAGAAACTGGAGCCTTGAAATTGGCGCAGTTAAACTCAGAGCTGGAGACGTTGGACTGCGGTCTTTGCATTGAAGTTTCTTGTCGAAAGAATACATAAGTTTTGTCTTCTCCGATATGTTTCTAGGTGTGCAAATCTTGACTTTCATTGATTTGCCCAGAATTCATCAACATAGGACAAAAAGCACGTTTTTGAGCTTTGCAAAACGGTTGAACGCAGTGTGAATCGCAAAAGGAATGTATTCATCTGCAGTGTATCTGCACAAGTACATGCTCCTTTGAAGCATCAATGATAGTGCAGCAGTGCAGAGTCACAGACAAACAGCGACTCTGCAAAGGGAGCAAAGAAAACACAGCAATCTGCAGAAGACAACTGGTTCTCTATCCCCGCCGCCCCGTCCCAGCTGAGGATTAAAGTGACACCGAGCTGCAGCCATGACTTTGTTGCACAAACACTAGGGACGCAGCAGAGGCATGAGGGACAGAAAGAGACTTGCTTTAAGATCCACAAAAAAAAAATCAGCAAAAGACTGAAAGTCACTATGAGGAAAGCAACAAGACCATCCATAGTCTTAGAGTCTCACATGTTTTGTTTTACAACACCACAGCGTCTCCAGCACTCTAACCAGATAAACACTGAAAGCTTAGATTCCACGCAGATGATGCCATTCTGCCAGAGCGAAAGTTAGCTGATGGTGAGGGTCTTCCCGGGCTGTAATCTGGCAGGCCACGACAAGCAAATCTTACAGCCGGTATGTGAGGCAGTCTGTTGCATGACTTTTCGACAACCGGGCATCTGTGCGTGTCATTGTGTATCTACAGAAACAGACCATACAAGTATCACTATACAACACTACATTGCATTGCATTTTGCGAAGTTATGTGACATTATATTGCATTGCATTTCATCTATACACTTTCTGCATGCATGAATACCTTGACCTGTATACATGAATCCATGAATCCAGTACTTCATAGCGCATTAACTCAGTAGCGTCATACAACACTACCCAACATAACAATACACCACACAACAATTACACAACATACAACCTAACATTCAACCTAACATTCATAGGTGACTACATGTCTCTATGCATACAATGAATGCTTATCAAGCTGTTCGCCGCCATCTCCAGAGGGCAACTCGAAACGCCCTGAATGCCGCTCCTCGCGGCCAGGCACCATTCCCTGGTCTGCTATGATTTGACCTCTGACCGGAGCAGCTCCTGAGAGCCAAACATCGTAAAGGTCACCCTTCGACCCTTCCGCTTTCAAACGAGTTTCAAACCAGTTTCAAACTTGCAAGCTGTTTGCCTTTTTGCCAATACTAAAACCCCATGGTAGGGATGTCTTGATGAACCGGTGGCAGAAAAGGCCCCAGTGACGTCTACAATGATTGCATGCTGTGCCCAGTGCCCTGCCTGTGGCTCCCCGCTTTGAGGCCTTAAAGCTGGGCAGTTGGTCGCAGGACTGGGGCCCGACTGGGCACTGCGCTTCACTGGGCTTCCCAGCCGTCGGAGCTCTGCCGGTGGAGTTCCACGTTTTCGGATTTTTCAAGTTTGACCTTGGAGCGATCTTTGCCAATCAAGCGAGATATCAAGAGATATCAAAAGCACTCTGTTTCCACTTTGCACCAACCGTTCTGATGCCAAGTCTCCAGCTGAAATTCCTAGACATGTGAATTTACTGACCTGCACCAAGGCACCAAATCATGGAAAGAGTAGCTAACTCGAGGCCTGGCGTCAAGTCATTGGACAAATAGTTTGATAAGGCTGTCGTTGTGGATGAAAGCACTAACCAATCCTGCGGCAACATACTCAGTGATTACTGATTACCTTTCCATCTGGCTGCACATGTCTGATTGAGCACCAATGTTTGGTTCTTTATTGGACATTGGCATGTCATACATTCTGCCAATGATCTGCTCATCAATCGCAGCCACTCAAGCCGACTGGAAATGCATCCACCAAAGAAGGGATCCACATGGGATTCACCATGGATCTCACGCCCCACCTTGACTCCACTGTGGGTGCTGGCTGCAATAGCACTCTGCCGGCGACTTGCCTGTCCTGAGAAAAAAGGTCAGAGTCATGGACCAATCCAATGTGCAGGATCTGAAGCGTAGCCATTTGTACATGTTTATGCTATATATATATATATACACATATATATAGACTGTATATAGAACTGTACTGAACAGAGGGTGGGCTCCAAGAACATATACATACACAAATGTGTATGGATACATAAATTGTAAATGCATGTATAAAGTAGATACATGCATATATTTATGTATCTGTTTGTGTATGCACTGCATTTGTGACTACTCCTGATAATCATGTGAAAATGTTTAACCAGGAAGATACCCCTAAAGAGCTGTTGACTTGCCACTACCAAAGGACACGAAGAACGGGTGTCCTGGGAAGAAAGCAAATCCGAGACGCATGAGAATATGAATGCTACATGGTTACTCTGACAGAAGTCATGACAATATTACATGAAGTTCCCAACGTCTGAAAATATGCCCATTTCAGGGTTGAGACCAGCATATGCTGAGACTCGCTGCTTCAAACCAAAGTCACAGCTCCGAAACCCACCAGCTGCGTTGTGATCTGTTGGGAGCCCGCACCACAAGATGGGCCATGACCACAAAAGGGAAGAAAGCTATAGAAAGTGATGTTGTAGTTTATGCACCGAAGAGCTACAGCACGACTACTGCTTGCTGTAGCTGAGCAAACGTTGAACAACTTGTGCGCGAAAACGGAGATTGTTCAGGAAGCCCTATATAATTTGTCTCCAATGGTTCCTAGTCGAGAAATAGGCAGATTGCTCTGACTCAATTTACGCATTCACGTCACCCTCTGAACAAATTTTGCCGTCTTGATTGATTTGACTCAAAAACCGTGTCCAATAGCCACTGCAAATACTTACCAGCAAACAGGCAAGAGATCGTTCCTGCTGGCCAAATAGGTCATCAAGCAAGGAGCTCAACTCAACTGCACTAGCATTCAAGAGCAGTATGCAACAAGCTAGGATTGATGTTCTAAAATCATCATGCAAAACACCAACACGAATGCAAGCATGCACTGCAATCTCTTCTGCCTGTACAGCGGTTCAATCTGAAGTTGCCCTCAACAGCAAGCGACTCACTAGCTGCAGAGGAGGAATTCAATCCTTCTGCGCCAAGTTTCAGCTTGCAAGCTGAACCTCTAAAACTTCTCGAAATGGATCGAAATGGTGTCTCACAAGTTCTTGTGTCATTGCCCATAAACTGGCACACAGCCACTCACGGATCCTCCGAAGCTGAACCCAGCCCACCAGAGCTATGACCCGTCAATGAATCATAAGTGATGCTAGCAATGACGGCTCAAGTTCTGGTTCAAAATCTGAGGATATGTGATATGTGTAAGGATCTCATGATATGATTGTCAAAATCAAGCTGCTGGTCATGAACCATCCAATTCGCCGGAATCTCTGGCCTTGACACTGCCTGACTTTGTCAAGTATTTCTGCTGGTCCTGCAGGTAGGAGAAGCAGACCATGGAAAGACATCCACAAGGCTCACAGGCTAAGTAGTTGATAAGTAGTTGACAAGAAGTTGAGCAAACCCATGAGGGCAAGTATCACAGAAGAGTCAAAGCTCGGACCAACAAACTGTCAGCAGCACTTGTGGGCAAGAAACTTCTCAGCCAAATCCATTTGTCCCAGGTGCATCCACACCCTCAAGCCTCAGGAACTGGATGAGGGTGGTAGTACCATGCGATATGTGTGTTCTTCCAGTCCTCGATCCAGATCCTTAGTTCGACACGAAGAGAAACCGTCTGAGAGCAAAACCAATGCACTCCATCCACCATCCCTCATTCGTGAGGAGAGTTGCAACAATGTGTGTGTGTGTGTCCATCCCAAATTTCCTTCACTGGTGATCTCTGATGGACTCCTGAAATTTGCAATGAGAAACTGACCCTCCGAATTTGCTTCACGGAATCACTGGTGCTAGAGAGGGCCTGTTTTTCTGCTGTCTTTGCTTGGATTGAAGCTGGAAACAACAAAAGGCTTGGCTGGAAAGAGCATGCCAGAAGTGGAATAGCAGGTGGAGCCGAACAGCTGGCCACAACAAATTGAAAGATTTCACTTGATCAGGAAAATCAGCCCAACATCCAATATCCGAAACTGGTTGGCATCAGATCAAAATTCAAGCTCTTTGTCCTATGGAACACAGCTTGCTACGCCCATTCTGGAAACAATGAACCTGATTGGCAATAGGCATGCACATGCAATCAAGTTTGCACAAGTCTTTCAACTGATTCGTCAGAATATCGGAATCTCATATACCACTCATACCTGTTGATTTCACAGCCTAGCATCGCTCCTGCACTCGGTTTGCCTTTGTCAGGATGGAGCCTGCAGGAAAAAGGGCGCGAATATGAAAATATGGAGAAAAAAGAACTTGAGGCCCAGGGGTAAGGGACGAAAGCTAGCTTGGCAGGGAGCTTGGCATGAAAGCACAAAGGGTACAGCGCAGCTGCGCAACTTTTTCGTCAACGGGGACGAGCAGGTTTGAAGCTGGGGCATGTTAGTAAGGTGAGCATCCAGACCTACGTATTGAGGTGATGTAAGTTGGAGGGGACGAGGATGAGAACATATGATTGTATACATAGATATTGTCGCACGAAGAGGATGAGGAAGTTCAGCATAGCCAACATACCAGTGATTGGGAAAGATTGAAAGGTCCACCTTCGGCATTGGAGTGGACCTTTGAAAGCGCCGGGAAAAAGTAACGCAGCGGAAAACCAAAGTTGAGGATGAGAGGTAGGGGGACGCAATGCTGACGATGTCCCCGGGGGGGATCGAGCCACCGCCAAACTGCTTGTGAACCCGCTAGGGGGGAGGGGGGAGGGGGTATAACTCATGAAGTTTCATGGGATTGGAGATTCCAGTCCCCCCAATACCTTGCTAAAGCAAGAGGGACTTCAGCTAGCAGAAGCTAGCTTTTGTGACAACCGATCTGGTATTGCTAGATAATTTTGGCAATGAAATCTTTTCTGGCGGAAGACTTGGATATAAAGACGGACAGAATACGGAGACGGCCAAAAACCAAACCAATGTCCCTCTGGCGACTCCAGCCTCAGCAAACTTTTCCTCAGCAACCTTTTCCTGGCATCCACGGGGAGGTCCCGCCTCCTCGCTTCACATAGTTCTTCCTCCACTTTCGAGCAGATTTTCGCCATTTCCTCATCCTCTGGTTTGGGAGGGAGTTGGAAGCCGGAAAAGGCTGATTTTGTCTCGGGATGAGACTGTTTCGGCACCTTCAAATCATCTGATTTGCCGCAGGCTGGTCTTGTCTTGGAAGGAGACTGTTCAGCATCGATGCCAGTGGCCTTCGAAGCATCTGATTTGCCGCAGGCTGGTCTTGTCTTGGAAGGAGACTCTTCAGCATCGATACCAGTGGCCTTCGAAGCATCTGATTTGCCGCTGGCTGGTTTTGTCTTGGAAGGAGACTGTTCAACATCCATGCTAGTGGCCTTCGAAGCATCTGGTCTCGAAGCAACCTCGTTCCATTCGTCCAAGCCTTCGTTCTGCTCAAATGCGGGCTGAACTCCAAGTGGCTGCGAGTCTACCCTTGCAGCATATGAAGGCGGCGCTGTTGGTGCTGTGGTGGATGGTAAATCTACCTGTGCAGCAGCAAGCAGACGAGGCTCCGAAGTGCCGCCATCTGCCTCAGGGATCTTGAGGTCGAGGTCGTTGATTTGACGTTGCAGTCGCACCAAAGACTTCGAGTGAGAGTCAATGTCGCATTTGTGGGAATCGATGACTTTCTCCAGATTCTCAAGCCTCTTGTGAGAGTCGTCCTTCGTCGTCTTCATCCTTCGCTCCAAGCAGTCAATCTCCACATGCATGGCCTTTTGCTTCTCAGACAGGCTGCACTGTGTCTGTGTATTTTCTGCCTGCTGGGCTGTTGCCGTCTTTGCGGTTTCCTCAATCTTGTCCTCCACATCAGAAATTTTGGTGCTCAACATGCGGCGCAACTGGTTGAAGGACTTCTCATTGCCATCCTGGCAAGACGCCACTTAGACACGCTTGGACACAAGACACTGTTGTGACACTAAACCTGATAAAAGATATTATATAAAAGATTATGATTTCCGGAGACCTAGATTTAGTGACTGTGCAACAACACAAAAAACTTAAAGAACCCCCTTCTCTTGCGCCTGGCGATGGGACAACTCAGAAATTTGCGACTCCAGCTTCCGCTCAAGAGAATCGATGTAAGTCTGCATCTTGTCAAACATGTCACACACCCACGCCGATTTGGGCACATCTTCAGGCTTCGAGAGCCAACCGGTGGACACGCTCACACCTCCCAAAAATGGATGCGGGCAAATGTCCGAACACAAAACACATGGGAGGCTTTGGACGGATTCTCCCAATTCTCCCTGTCCTTTCTATGTGTGCACATGAATCTCAAGCTCGGAGCACTACATGAGGCACTGGTCGGTCTGCAATCTACAGAGAGGTGTGCGTGCAACTGTCCGGGTTCCTTCCGCTTCGCTGATGCCAGTTTTTGGATTTTTTTGGATGTTTAAGTACTTTCGATATTGTGGATTTCACAGTTGCTCCAACCTAGGATTGCTGTCAAGTGACTTTGCGAACTAGGCGAATTTCATGCCCTGAAGTTCTTGGTCGCATTTGTTTGGCACACTTTCTCACCCCTTTGCTCCATCGGTTCTCCAGCTTGAATTTGCGCTGTATCTAAGCAAGTTTGAGGTTACGCGGACATTCAGGGCCCACCATCGTTCACTTTGGTGTTAGCTTCTTGCTGCAGGTACTCAACACACTGAACACATCCATGCACCTTGCTACGTTTTTGTTGGTTTGTGCCCACAAAACATACTGCTTGAAGCGAGTTGAGACACCCGCTCTCATTGGTTTGCTCGCAATATCGTTTTCCTCGGGCAATTCATTACAAAACCCTGAAACTGTTACTAAAAAAATGTGTTCATACACTTTGACAGGTTTTGGCATCTGGACCAGACTTGTAATGGATCCGGAAATTGCATTTGTCAGGGGCCTTGAGCGGCTGTCCTTGCTACCAGTTCTCAATATGATTTATTTCCTGTCAGGCAACCATTCTAAGGTTGCAAAAGTGGATAGCAGCCGCTCTCGTGGGACACACCACGTGTGCCTTGCTTCTTGCAGGCCAGGCACTGTTCGAGCCGCCTGCCACAATCTCCTGCACGTGGCAAGAACCGATGCAGAATGCATGATGAATCCGAACGAATTACAGTAGGTCATGTTCAAGAGTCCACCAAGGCTACAATGGTGGTGAAGGGGCGTGTGACAAAGGCTGCCAGGAAAAAACATACTAGTGGATCTCACTTCCTGGATCAACTTAATTGATCTCATTTTGTTGGTTTGGGGGCATTTTTGGACATGCACCGGACTCGCCCCAGCACTTGGGCTTTGAGTAAAGATCTCTATATTTATCAGACTCCACGCCAAGAGTTTTTTTCACACAGGTATCTACAACGCGTGTTTTTGCAAGACACAGTCTGTTCGCCAGAAGAATGCACTCAAGGCAGTGAAACAAAATCATGAATGAATTCACCCAGGAACAGATACCTGAAACAATGAATGCAAATAAATCTGGTTGTATAAGTGTATATGTATTTTTTTAAATATATTGTAGATATATAAATATACATACGCATACGCATACGCATACCCATACACATTCATACCTATACCTATACCTATACCTATACCTATACCTATACCTATACCTATACTTATACCTATACCTATACCTATACCTATATCTATATCTATATCTAGATCTATATCTACATCTATATCTATACATGGACATAGACATAGACATACACATTCATAAACATATTATATACGTGCATACCTGTATACACGTTTAGGGCATGTACATAAAGCTTCGTTCGACAGGCAGTAAATCGCAACAGATGGTTGCCATGTGTATCATTTGTATCCTCCCTGCCCCAGCTCCTGAGATTCTGAATTGTAGGAAATCTTTTGGAGTTCTTTGTTCTCTTGTAGGAAGCTGGAAATCTCTCCGTCATCTTGGACAGTGGTTATGCCATTCCAATAGAACTCACGATCGTGACTATTCGGACCTTGCTCCCAATGCACCCAAGACTTGTCATCTCCCTCTGAGATGCGGATGTATTTGTATTGTATTTTCATGTGGGGCCTCAACGCCACCTGGATCGACCATCTCTTCCCATCATGGGAAGACATTTGCTTGGCACGCGCTGCGTCCCATGATCCCAACTCTTCCACGCCTGTCACGAAAACCCAAACACTGCCAAAATGTCACCTTCTGGACAATGTAGGTGTGAGAGCATGCAACTGGGTTGTTCACCTGCGTGAATACACCTATGCAAAATACAATACACTAAATTTGGGCCAAATGCCAAATGACTATATCAAAGTTCTCAGCAAGTGCAGTCCAGGCCTCCCACCAAATACAACTGTTCCTTCTCTCTCATGTCATGCACGGTTGCCCAGAAAGTAACCGTTGCGGCGGGTGTCGGAACTAGAACTGGTTGTGGAACTTGAGCAGTGACTGAGCCAACCCTTCGATGAGGTGGCTGCGGTTGCGGCGGTTGCCGCATCGCGACGGGCGACGCGACGGGCAGTTGCCGCGGCCCGGCGCACAGGAAACCTTGCGGCATTGCCATCTTGTTGAGGCTTTGCCACAGAGCCACTCCGA
Organism: Symbiodinium sp. clade C Y103; assembly: GCA_003297045.1. Taxonomy (NCBI): domain Eukaryota; class Dinophyceae; order Suessiales; family Symbiodiniaceae; genus Cladocopium; species Cladocopium sp. clade C. Next base: position 690,221 of record BGPT01000149.1, on the reverse strand, counting down.
CGGACCGATGCTGTACAAATCAGGTTCCCGAGGGACTCTTGATCTCAAAATTGTAAAAATCCCACAACAAACACGCTTGAAAGGTGGATTTGTGAATTTGGTCATCACACTCCCTAAACAAGTTTGCCACCACTCGTATTTCCGTTGCACATTTGAATGCACTTCATCCATTTGCCGCGATTTGAAGGATTGGTGCACGTCTATTCGCAACCACACGTCATAGAACCCAGTTAATACGGATCATTTAATGCCATCTTTGCGCAATTCACCAACCCAAGAATGTCTATAGAAACTATAAAAAAATCCATGGAAGTCCGGCAGGAGGCCAGGAACGTTTTTAGATTTTTGTAGATGTGCTTTACTTTTGTTGAGATTTTTTGGGTTTTTGAGGTTATGTTAATGTTTTTGGGTTATTTTTGGGTCTGAAAATTGGCGAAAGAAAGGCGCAAATGAAGACCTATGCAAACCGTTAATGGGAATACGATTTGTGTTGCGGTTTCATATCTTTCATTCGCATCCACGTGCCGCCGGCTTAAAAAAGGACTAAGCAAAAATGACACAAATATCAAAAAAAATCCGCCCGCACCGAAGGTGCCGAGGCGTTTTTTGTTGGCACGCGTTATCCGTAAGCAATTGCAATAGCTATTAAGCTTTAGCTTGGGTGGGGGGGGGCCATTTTTGCCCTAGAATTGTGGGTTTTTCCACGTTTTTGAAAAGGTCGTGAAATCAACGAAGTTGCCAAACTTGGGCTCAACATCGGCCCAACATGGGCACACCACGGCCCAACATAGAGCCAACATTAGACCAACATACTCCAACTTTGGAACTCCTAAGCTAACACTCCGGTGCCGGCGGTTGTCGTCGCGAAGCGACCAGAATAACACCGTGCAATACATCTAATTACGGCAGCGATCAAAATGCAAATCCACGCGCTGACAAATTTAAATGCCGGCATGACGACTAAAAAACATTTGGAACAGCCACAAGTGTGGATGTACCGGAAAGCGCCATCATTCAATGAAACAATCAGGTAACTTTTTCAAATTGCCAGAGGAAAAACACGGCCCCCTTTTTTTCTGATATGTTTTCCATAAATTACTGCAATTCAATTCTACCAAATCATACGCAGGCAACCGTGCATCAAGTCACGAAGTAATGGGGCAGTGGGGCGGTGCCAAAACTACCACCACAGCAACCAGTTTGGAACCAGTTTGGAAATGACCGTTCCCGTAGTATTGCAACAAATTCAAGTAGCTGTTCGCGCCGTTCCACGGTCGAAAATGCAGCCCACAATCCCATCTTACATGCTGTTTGAAAACAACATCCAAAGCACCCAACGAAACCAAACGCCAATGCGCTTAACATCTTTGAGCGCGAATTCACAAAACACAAATGTTCAATTGCAAATATTTTTGTTTTCATTTAAAAGTAACCCATTCTCAACAGCGGAGAATGACTTACCAGACAAATGTTTGTGGTGTTATTTGCATGTGTGTTTCAACAGTCACGAGTTGTCAGGTGCATGTGGAATTCATGTCACATACCTCAGCTGATCTGAGGGGGACAAGAAATACCATGAAAAAAATGGCCGCAACGTTTTGTCAACATTTCGTTCCACGCCATTTAAAAATGGGACCGGGAAACAGAAATATTCGCATTCAACAAGAACATGTTTGTTTGCAAACAACCATGTGGCCAAGACCGTATGGCAACATAGTCGAAACAAACATTTACTCAGAAAACCAGTCATTATGCATTGCCATCCTTTTTGATCTGCGGATTGTCTCGAAGCCTCTCTAGGCTGAAGGGCTAGGCATATGCACAAAGTACTTGGCCACAAAATGCATGATTGATGTTCCAGTCAAGCGGAGCGATATGCAGTAGGGCGCTGGGAAGGTGGTGGGTCAGCAAACGAAAATCCGTGGGCAAAAATCCTCTCACCCTCCGCTTGAGGGGAACGTTGCACGTCATCGCCATGCATTGTGCTTTCGTAAGGTAACGTGACACGTGACAGAGGCTTACTCAGAAAACCCGTTCAGTCAGCATGGTTACTGCCATCCTTTTGATCTGCGGATTGTTTCGAAGCCTGTCTCCCCATTTTCAGATAGTCTCTAGATCAATACATCCAGAATAGCTTTTGTTTCATTTGCAACGTCCTCTGCTCCACGAAAAAATTCATGACTCACATCACCACGTGAAGGTGGATCTGCTATGTTGCTCTTGGAAGGGACACGCGCAAGCCAAACAAAGGAGTGCACCAAGATTTCGTGCTCGGCAAAACACTCTGCAAGCAAGTCAACTGTACTCGAATCAGACATGCCCTTAAGGAGGAAGAGCTTAGTGCCCTCGTTATCCACAAAAAGCAAACGCCTCTTATTTGCACAGAGCTCTCTCCACAACATGAGGGCAACAACAGCTGAGAGCGTATCGGTTTCAAAAAAGATTTGTTTCTTGGCAAATTACACTTTTCTTCCTTCAGAACAGACTTCCAAAGAAAAGTACAGCGCACCATCATAAGTGCAGAGTACACCACCCACGCCACATGGCCAAGTGGAGCTGTCCCTTGCGTAGCACGCCTCTGGAAATATCACAACGTTGTTTCTACCAAGAGAGCGAGCGCACTTCCCTCGGTGAGTTGTTGCGAAGCAGCTGCATGAAGAGTTTCAACTAGAAGGCGTCCTTGGATATCGTGCAACTGTCACTGGACTTCATGTGCTGTGATAGGTCATGCCTGAAGATCAAGCACTCATTGAGTCAAGCGGCTGCCGCATATCCTCTTTTCATGTGGGAAGTATACGGTTTGGTCTGACTTCACGGGTGCGCAGTCAAGGCTGCGGGATAGGCGAGTCCAGGGGAGGAAAAATTCGCTGGACTTTGCGGAGGTTCGCGAATAATTCTCCATGATAAGCTTCCACATTGAACGTGGGCATTCGTCCATGTCTCCTCAGGAAACTTGGCAGCGCTGATCGAATTTGGAGCAGCTCAACAGCGTCGACGGGCTGCAGCGTGCAACGCGGCTGCTGCTTGAGGGTGCTCACGCATCAAGTCTGCCTGCGCAACACACTGCCACTGCATGTCCCTGAGCCTAACTATACTCACCTCGATCTCGGATAGAGGCTGAAGTAGGTCTTGAAAAGACGGTCTTTCCAGATCGATCACCGGACGACTCCTGGCATACTGTTGCCGTGACCTGTTCTGTATTGTATATTGTTCGCGCAGAGCCGCTTGGGCGGGGCACGCTGTTTGCCTGACATGAGAAAAAGGGCAAGGTAGGCCTGGCTCAGCCATGGAAACCTTAAAGAGTGAAATGTCTACAATCACAAATGGGACGCTCGGATTCAAATGCGTTGGCACTGACTCTAGTTTGCGGGTGTGTTGGAGGCCCCGTTTTTGGGTCCGCCAACTGGGTATCTTTGCTATTTAAACATAGAAGGGCAGACCCATTTTTGGGGCCGCTCGGCGGCCTTGATTTTGGGTCCGCGCATTCTATAAACACAACAACATTTCTTTTCAACAATTATTGTGTGCCCGGCTGAACAAATTGAATCTTTCAACGCATTGTGGTTCAATAAGTTTGAATATCATGATCACGGACCTCATCACAAGTGCAGCCATGCAAACATGCGAATGCTGCAAATTTTCTGAAAACACATAGCAATGAAACTATTTGCTTCCGCTCTCATTGTTGCCGTGACCTGTATTGTATATTGTTCGCGCAGAGCCGCTTGGGCGGGGCACGCTGTTTGCCTGACATAAGAAAAAGGGCAAGATAGGCCTGGCTCAGCCATGAAAACCTTCAAGAGTGAAATGTCTACAATCACAAATGGGACGCTCGGATTCAAATGCGTTGGCACTGAATCTAGTTTGCGGGTGTGTTGGAGGCCCCGTTTTTGGGTCNGCTCGGATTCAAATGCGTTGGCACTGAATCTAGTTTGCGGGTGTGTTGGAGGCCCCGTTTTTGGGTCCGCCAACTGGGTATCTTTGCTATTTAAACATACACGGGCGGACCCATTTTTCGCGCCGCTAGGCGGCCTTGATTTTGGGTCCGCGCATTCTATAAACACAACAACATTTCTTTTCAACAATTTGTGTGTGCCCGGCTGAACAAATGGAATCTTTTAGCATTGCGGTTCAATAAATTTGTATATCATGATCACGGACCTTATCACAAGCGCAGCCTTGCCCTTACAAATTTTCTGAAACGACATAGCAATGAAACTAGTTTGCTTCCGCTCTCACTGCGGAAGCCCCGCAGCGACGACCCCGTTTTTCAGCCAAATTATGGATCCATTTTTTTTTGCTCGGAATCAGCGCACGCTGGCACAAGGCCTGTGTCGCTAGTCAAAAGGAATGAGACGAAAAAAAAATGGAATGAAATCCAAAACCGGAAACGACTACATGCCCGGCTCTCAGTTTTGCTTCGTCCCGAAAATGCAATGGTACCCAAACCAAAGTCAGGTGCTGTAGAGCGAAAGAGAAACTCAACAACCAAGATCACCCAAAATCGTACACGATCGTCATCATGAAGAAGGGTACCAGTCGGGTCGAATGCCCTGTGTAACTGAAATTCACGATCCACTCCGCAGACTCCCGGCCAAATTCAAATTAAACCAAATTATGGATCCAAGAATGGTCTCTCAACGACGCCTGAAAAACTCACCTCGCCAAGTTGGGGTCACGATGTCAAAGCTTTTTTTTTCGATTCCCGCGCATCCCAATTTAATCTTGTTTGAAGGCAAGCCAACCGCACCGACAATGCAACCATGTCCAACCTAACCGATGCGTCCCCCATTTTTTTTTTGGCTCGAAGGTAGCGCACTCTGGCACAAGGCCTGTGTCACCAGTTAAAGGAATGAAACTGAGAAAATGATGAAATAACCGATGCGTCCCCCAGCAGCAAGCAACGTTGAAATGTGGAGGGGTGTGGGGAGGCAAACACAATCCGCATGTAGAGGAAAACAAGCATGGTCAGAACTCACATTCGCCTCCTTCTGTGGATTTTTAGCGACAACGCCCAGTAAGACAGTATCGTCATCAAAAAGTTCAACCTCCTGCTGCACTACAATCTTTTTCACTTCAATCCGATTTGACTTTTTCAGCAATTTGATTGACAGTTGCAGTGAATGAAAACGTCTCCTCCTTGGATGCCGCTCTTGATGTGATGTTCCCCACATCTTTGTGAGGGGTGTTATTTTTCATCCGCCGCCCGTCCGCGCCCGCGTGCCCGCCCGACCGCCTTCACTCAGCCACAATTTACTTGCACACACAACTTGTTCACGGGACACACAACTACAACTTGTTCACACACAACTTACTCACATACAACCTGTCCACAGACTTACTCACATGCAACTCACCTACCGCTTGTCCACACACTTACTCACGCACAACTTGCTCACACACAACTCACTCGCATACTGATGAAGCTTTTTTTTGCTCGGAATAAGCGCACGCTGGCACAAGGCCTGTGTCACTTGTCAGTTGAAGGAAGCATTAAAGAAACCAAAATTGAAATAACCTAACGCCCGGCTCTCAGAACAGGTCTGCAAGGAAGTAGTGCCAATAGCCACACGTAGCACCCAGAAATTCAGGGTACCCTGAGTCAATGAGTCAACAAAGGAAAGATGATCCGCAGACTCAAGTTAACACAATTCCNACACGTAGCACCCAGAAATTCAGGGTACCCTGAGTCAATGAGTCAACAAAGGAAAGATGATCCGCAGACTCAAGTTAACACAATTCCATCGGCAGAGCAATCAGAATAGATGTGCAAGCACCAAATCATCCGCACACCAATCCTGAAAAACGGTTGTCAAGGTGCCAAACTCCTCCACCCGCACCCAACGGGGAGAAGTGGCAGAAGATTTTGTAACCGTACTCATCTTCAGGCAAACCATGCTGTAGACCATACTGACACCAATCATCAGTACCGCCAGTCCTCATGCCGCCAGGGCTGTAAAGTCATTTGAAAATTGTAAAGGTAGCTCTCAGCTGAACGACTCTTGTTCCAAATTCCACCAAATGCTTGATATTGAAGTTGAAGACAGAGTCTCCTTGCATCTTGGACTCATACTTCTTGCCTGAAATAGCCCCCCCCCCCCCCCAGGGGGGAGGTGTAAGTACGCAGTGGCATAGCGATCATCCCCGAGATCACACTAAGGGCATCAGACATAGCCCAGCAAGGGGAGGATCCACTCACCGAGCTGGATCAGCCCAAGATGATCTCCTCACCCTTACTTTAGGCTATTTAAGAGGCCCAATAGTATCTGCAGCTTCGCTATACCACCAATAGTTCTGTTGCCAGCCTGAGGCTGTTATCCAGGCGTCCACAATTCCTTTTCCTTATTGACAGCAGCGAGCTTCTTGTACTTTGTATCTAACCATCCCCAATTCCTTACTCCCACTTCTAATCCTTATTCATTGGTCGAACTGTCCAATGAGTGCTCCTGAGTACTTCTCCAACTATTCGGTATTTCGTGTCACAGGGATTAGCCGAGACTTGCAACCTCCGAGCAACAAGTACAATGGCTTCATTCTCCCTGTGCACCTTAGTGAATTGTCCTCCAATTTCCAAATACTGCTGTTTAGATTGCCATTTCCCCCATCAGGAGATAGATACTTTTTCAACCGATGTGGGCCACCCCGCCTCCGAGCGGAGAGGCAATCTAAATGTGTTCAGCATTTCCTTTGACATTCTACTTTGCTTTTTTGGAACTTCTTCGACTATCTTTATTGCGCTGCACTCAGCAATGCTATGGTGTGGCCTCGAGAACTGATTGGAAACGAGTTCTGGGGGCTCCACTATAGCCATGCCTTTGAAATTGGTAGTATTGCCTCGCACACCCTGGGTGAGTGATCTTTTTCCTTGTTTGCGTTTACTCTACAGGGAGTGCTTATTGTTATTTCTAAAATAGTCGCCTCGAGCACCGCCCTGCCTCCGAGCAGAGGGGTTGGAGTTCGCNCTCTACAGGGAGTGCTTATTGTTATTTCTAAAATAGTCGCCTCGAGCACCGCCCTGCCTCCGAGCAGAGGGGTTGGAGTTCGCCCAAGTCTTATCTGACTAGGGTCGCAGAGGCTCCAGTTTCGTTTTGTTTCATCGGGTTGACTGTGGCTCGTGATAATGGTCGCATTCCATGGCTACCTACGTGCACTTTGGCACGAACTAACCGGCTCCGGAGTTTCTCTAAACGAGAAGCAACAACAACCCAACAAAACACAACAAGNCATTCCATGGCTACCTACGTGCACTTTGGCACGAACTAACCGGCTCCGGAGTTTCTCTAAACGAGAAGCAACAACAACCCAACAAAACACAACAAGACACTACACACACAAAGCCAGGAAGAAAGTGAGGTAGGCAGGAAAGAATAGGAGCAGTTGACAGGGAGGGCAGGGCACAGGACAAACAAATTAGATCGAGGAGGAGAGGAGAGGATCGTCAGAGAGAGGTTAAGTGTCAAGAGTAGCAACAGTGGAAGGATACAGCTCCGAGCCAAGAGAGACGATGCACATCAGGGGTCACCTTCTCAACTTGNAGCAACAGTGGAAGGATACAGCTCCGAGCCAAGAGAGACGATGCACATCAGGGGTCACCTTCTCAACTTGCATCAGTTCTGCGGCCTTCATGATCGTAGAACTCCGACTTGTTTGCCAGTAGGGCACGCTCTTTTTCTGGTCAGCCTGCGCACTCTTGTCTGCTACTGTACACTACTTGTGGCCTTTCCTGGCATCCAGGTTTTCTGGGTGCCTTTGTATGCAGTTATTGGAGAGCTNGTGTAGCTCTGGGGGTTCTGGGGCTACTGTTGGAGGTGCTGTTTTTGGTACCGTTTTCTGCTCCTTGGATTGGCTTCGGAGTTCTGGGCCTCCCCTGTAACTAGTTGCAACTGTTGCTCAACTAGTCACAACTAGTTTAACTAGAACTCTAACTAAGGCATTTTGCATTACTTGAAGCGCACGCTGGCACAAGGCCTGTGTCACTTGTCAGTTGAAGGAAACATTAAAGAAACCAAAATTGAAATAACCTAAGCCCGCCTCTCTCAGAACAGGTCTGCAAGAAAGTAGTGCCGATAGCCACACGTAGCACCCAGAAATTCAGGGTACCCCAAGTCAATGAGTCAACAAAGGAAAGAGGATCCGCAGACTCAAGTTGACACAATCCGATTGGCAGAGCAATCAGAATAGATGTGAATGCACCAAATCATCCGCACACCAATCCTGAAATACGGTTGCCAAGGTGCCAAACTTCTCCACCCGCACCCAACGGGGAGAAGTGGCAGAAGATTTTGTTACCGTACTCATCTTCAGGCAAACCATTCTGTAGACCATACTGACACCAATCATCAGTACTCCCAGTCCTCATGACGCCAAGGCTGTAAAGTCATTTGAAAATTGTAAAGGTAGCTCTAAGGGCATCAGACACAGCCCAGCAAGGGGAGGATCCACTCACCGAGCTGGATCAGTCCAAGATGATCTCCTCACCCTTACTTTAGGCTATTTAGGAGGCCCAATAATATCTGCAGCTTCGCTAGCAGCGAGCTTCTTGTACTTTGTATAACCATCCCCAATTCCTTACTCCCACTTCTAATAGCTTATTCATTGGTCGAACTGTCCAATGAGTGCTCCTGGGTACTTCTCCAACTATTCGGTATTTCGTATCACAGGGATTAGCCGAGACTTGCAACCTCCAAGCAACAAGTACAATGGCTTCATTCTCACTGTGCACCTTAGTGAATTGTCCTCCAATTTCCAAATACTGCTGTTTGGATTGCCATTTCCCCCATCAGGAGATAGATACTTTTTCAACCGATGTGGGCCACCCCGCCTCCGAGCGGAGGCAATCTAAATGTGTTCAGCATTTCCTTTGACATTCTACTTTGCTTTTTTGGAACTTCTTCGACTTGTGGCCTTTCCTGGCATCCAGGTTTTCTGGGTGCCTTTATATGCAGTTATTGGAGAGCTGTTGAGACTATTGACTTTTTCCTCTCCCTTTCGGAGTTCTGGATCTGGCATCTGCTCTTCCCCTAGGAGTTCGCGCAGTNTATGCAGTTATTGGAGAGCTGTTGAGACTATTGACTTTTTCCTCTCCCTTTCGGAGTTCTGGATCTGGCATCTGCTCTTCCCCTAGGAGTTCGCGCAGTTCTTCCCCCGGTTCCGTGAGCTGAGCTGGTCCTTATGTCAGTCGCACTTCGCTCAGCTAATTCTCTTCTAGCATAGTTCTTTATTGCCTGTGATGTGAATGGATTTGGGATATCTTCTGCTCGCCAGTACCGAGGGAATTGTTCCTAGAACTCTCGTTGCCACTCATTAGGCTCCACTTGTTCTCTAACTTCATGAATTGTCTGAGGCGTTTCTCTTTGTTGATATTCCTGCCAGTTGTTCACTTTCAAATACTCTTCCAGCTCCTCTCTTGAAGCGCTACACGTCTTAAAATCTTCAGAGAAGAGATGGTTGGATCTGTCGCTGAAGTACTTGGTGCTCCCGAATTCTTTGAGTGCACGGTGGGAGGTGGGGAAATTGTTTCCCCTGTAGTCATGATCGAATGCATTGTGAATCATGGTGGTCGGGTCACTGGCTAGCGAGAAGGGGCGCACTTCTTCTGGCAAGCCTTGCTCATTAATATGAGGTAATCTAACTTCCAGTTTCACACTTGCGGCTGTTACAGGCCTGGCCATGTTGTTGGCAACATTTGGGGATAGCCACCCTCCTGTATACAGTTTTCGCGCAAGTTCACTGGGCTCCGGTAGGATATCCATCAGCTGAGGTTGCCTTCCTCTGGCGCTGTATAGAACTAGCATCTTACTTTTTTCGCCGAAGGAGGGATTGTCTATGGCCTTCTGTTCTTCCTTACGCTCATCGGGGAACAAGGCACTGATTTGCTCGTGAACTTCGGGTAGCAAACACATAGGGAAGTGCACATTGAAGTCAGTAGAGGGGAGTCTGAGCGGTGCTTCTTGTTGGACGAACTTCGCTGTGAGAATTCCGTCAATAGTGTTANGAAGTGCACATTGAAGTCAGTAGAGGGGAGTCTGAGCGGTGCTTCTTGTTGGACGAACTTCGCTGTGAGAATTCCGTCAATAGTGTTAGGGTGCACTTTATGCAGCCTCTCCTGTTTCTTGCTAAGTAAGTGCTCATATCCTTTTCAGGATAGCCATATGCAGCGAGGACTCCCAAAATGGAGTAGAAGCAAGCAATATCCACTTTTCATGTTCCCTTCGTATGGGGTGATCTTCTCCAATGAATTTGAACACTTTAGCAAGGAGGCGTGCTGCTAATGACGTAGTGACCTTTTGGTATTCCCATGCTTTCCCAACTACAATATCCTCCGCCGACCAACCTTCTGCAGCCCAGCTAACTACCCACCGGCATATGGAGAACTTCCATGGCTAGCAAGATTGAAGGAGAGTCGAGCTAAGGGATATGCTGGGGAGACAGTCGATAGCAGTTCCAGCGACAATGATGCAGGGGGTTCATCTTGCTCCCGTTTGGCTTTATAGACGGCCAATGCATATGCGGTAACAGCTTCTTCAGCTGCTTTCCATTCCATTTCTTTGGAAGGGGCTGCTTGGTCCATATCACCGTTGTCGCAAGGCTTAGAACTCTCCTGCTCATTTGGGGTCGGGGCAGCGTCTACCGTTGTAGACTGAATTCTGTCCTTTTTGGGTTCTTCCTGCACCGCTGGTATGTTCATGCCAACTTGTAACCCCTTCGGTAGGGGTGTACGCACTTTGCGGAAGTATAACAACTGGCCTGGCTCGTTGCATTCTGGTGCCTCC
>BGPT01000149.1:573415-673926 GCA_003297045.1 Symbiodinium sp. clade C Y103 | reverse complement strand
TTTGATTGCAAATTCTCCATAGATTGCCCAGATAGAAAGCAGGTCGAGGTTGGTCTCTGCTCGGATCCCTAAGAATGGGGTGAGTAGTAATCCACTCTTGACAGCTGTTGTTGGGTTATCCGGATATGTCGACCCCCTCAGGAGGTCCTCTCTTTTCTTTCTTAAGCTTTGCACGATCTCATTCGGTGATAATTGGTGCATGTAAGGACCTTTGGTGNTTATATTCATGAAATTCTTCTGTAACCAGTAATATGCTGGTTTTCTTAACTTGATTGGTGTCCCTGAATGCAGGTGCAGCTCTTTCAGGCTGTTCCTGTATCGGCTCAGCACTTGCTGGTCGTCCTTGCAGAGTTTGCAAAGTTGGCTGCATGTTCGCAATCCTAACTAACTCTGGGATTTCATACAGAGACACAGGTACACAATCATTGTCTACTAAAACCAGGTGTGGGTAGGGATAGATGTGTCTCGCCATCTCTAGGACGAAGACTCCAGCCCAAATATATGGTATTAAGTGGAGTCCATTTTGTTCATTTGCTTCTATCCATACCAAGTCAGTTTTTTCCCCTTCAGGTCCTATGAGGTTTCTTCTGCTTTGCCACCAAGGGGCGAAGGCTGGCCAATGTCGCACTCTTTCTGGTGGCCTACTGTCTNTCAGTTTTTTCCCCTTCAGGTCCTATGAGGTTTCTTCTGCTTTGCCACCAAGGGGCGAAGGCTGGCCAATGTCGCACTCTTTCTGGTGGCCTACTGTCTGCGATAATGTAAACTGTGTGCATACTAGTAAATACTGCCTCTAGCGATTTTAGCACCTCGGCTACTTCCCAGTTCGTACCAGGGACACCGCGAAAACGTACGAATATCGGCACATCTAGTTTCGTTCCTTGGCAGGTTATGTCATCATAGAGTGCTGGCGGGAGCTTATCATCCATACCCATGGTAGGTGGGATTGGTTGTGGGGAGGCGAGGGCCATCTGCACCTCAGACTTCACGTAGGGAGCCATTACTGGATCTTCAATATCCCCATTCCATCGATAAGCTACTCTGGGCATCGGCCACACCATGGGCCTATTGGTTGGAAATTCCCTCCCCTCATCATCCGTTTCTTCCTCTGACGACTCCGAGGAAACTATCATCACATTAGAGTCAGAAGCCATGGATTCGTCCCCCATATGAGTGGCAACCTCCGAGCAACCACTTGGGGGGTGCTGGCCGCCTCCGAGCCACCAGCGTTGAATTCACAGCTTCAGACTACTAATGCTATATGCGGGGCGCTCCATGTGCGTAAGGATGTCAAGAGATTTTCCTAGCCTTAAAGTGAGACTATGATAATGACTTAGATAATGACAAGTGCATTTGGAGTTCGGTACCCACCATAAAGTTTAGGGACTGGATGAGGGAGCTAACGGGCATGGGAGGCAGTTGGAGAATCGGGTCGAATTGGTAGGCATGACACGTTAAGGAGTTAATTCTTGTTAGCATGAGCTTGTTACCTCTTGATTTTGAGCCGAAATGTTGAGGTTGAGATCGTTTCTTTGTGCATGTTATGTCGTGCATGTTCCTTCNTTGTTAGCATGAGCTTGTTACCTCTTGATTTTGAGCCGAAATGTTGAGGTTGAGATCGTTTCTTTGTGCATGTTATGTCGTGCATGTTCCTTCTCGATACGGGAGTGCATGAAACATTTTGATGAGACACTTCCTGCCAGTGTGTTTCAGGAGACTGCACTACTACCTTTCCTTCCAATTTTTCTCTCGGGTCATGCGCTCTTAGGTTCTCTTCCACCTTGCCGGCGGGAACTGCACAAGCCAATGATGCTCCACGCGGCAGGATCAAATCGCCGTATCAAGGTCCTGATAATCGTCATGCAGTCCAAAGAATACCGGATGTGCTTCGAGAGCGGCCAGCGNCTGCTAGCGCCAAGGAGTTAGCTTCCTGTAGTTCCTTATTCAGTCCTTGTGCTGCTGGTACTCGATTGGAGGCTTGCATTGCAGCATACAGGTGGCCTTGGATTGCTGCGAGGGTGTGCTTTGACACAGCTTCGAGCGAATTGGAGTGTCTTTCATCCAATGGTGAAATTTGCACAGCTGCTCGCCCGTCACTCGTCTTTACAGGCGGCACAGCTACCGGTTTTGATTGTCGTTCCATCGTGGCTGTGCCATTCTCCAGCGTAAATTTAGTATTGATGGGTGGCATACTGAGTACTTCTGCTCGGTGATAGTTAAGATGCCAGGCAAGTCTCTTGAGTTCTTCCACATAGTTAGACTCAATCGTTGCTCCTGTGATGTGGACTTTATAATGGTTTTGTCTGAAAGGATAGTAGTCCACTTTCTCTATCTTCAGGTGGATGCGCTGCAAGACCGCCGGATACNGTGGACTTTATAATGGTTTTGTCTGAAAGGATAGTAGTCCACTTTCTCTATCTTCAGGTGGATGCGCTGCAAGACCGCCGGATACATTTGTAAGGTGCCCCAATTCGGAGGAAAATTTTCAGAAGTGAGGTCCTCTGCCCAAGTGAAGAAGTGTCTTACATATAGGGTGCGCACGTCCTCTTCATCCCATTCCAGGAGAACTTCAAGGTCATAGTATGGAACATCATCGTGCTCCCAGGCAAAGTCATCCACTAAGTCCAACTGTAGGAGTGGAAACGAGCTAAATCGCGCCCTGATCGCATCTAGGTCCATGGCACTTTAGCTTTATTATGAGCTACGTTGGTGCGATTAGGTTAGGACCAGGCCGCCTCCGAGCCACCTGGTAAGCTGTCTAAAGAAGTTCTCCTTTGATACTGGCTAGTATATTCGAAAACAGTCGTTTAGTGTTTTAGTACATTCGTACAATAACGCAGGGTTGATTGTGTAGCTCGCCAAAGCAAAATGAAGAGCATCAGTGTGAGTCTACCCTGGTATGTACTAGCGATAACGTAGTTTGGGACACTTAAGTTTATTATGTTTTTTATTATGTTTTTATGTTTATTATGTTTATTAGAGGGTGTCCTGAGCCAAAAGCATCCTCAGACGGGCAGTATTCAGGCAAAATGTCACACAGAAGGCATCGTTGTGAGTGGCCGTCACCGTCCTTGGGTCTTGGTTGAGTCTTGTCAATTTTCTGGCGCTCCTTTTTATCATCTTTTTATCATCCAAGCGCCCATCCTGCTGCAAGTGAGGGGCGTAGCAGCAATTTTAAAAACCAAAGGGGGAGTTCTTGTAGTCCCAGCTCTAGGGGCATGTGTAGCTTCCCGTGACTTCAAGGTTGGCTTTGCGCACCCAGTTGGAGATTTAGGATTGATTGCACTCTGTCCTGTACCTCAGCAAGATCCGCTTTCACATTGTCCAGATCCTGGGAAGTATCAGCTGTCTGTAGGGCGCACTGCAAGTGAACCCAGATTNCAAGATCCGCTTTCACATTGTCCAGATCCTGGGAAGTATCAGCTGTCTGTAGGGCGCACTGCAAGTGAACCCAGATTCGCCCTAGTGCAAGGCTTGGCGAGGATGAGTATGCTCTATTCGCCTCTGGCACTGATGCTGATGTGGAAGAGGGAGGTATGGATCTTCTAATCATGGTCGACATTTCTGTATCGAAATGGATCTGCTCGTTGAGGGTCTCGATGTTGAGGGCAGTCGCCTCATGATATGCAACATGCCACGCTAAACGGTTTGTCTCTCCTGTATTATCCCCACTAATTGTTGCCCCGCTGGTGTGTACCAGCATTGAGCACTGCTGGAAAGGATAGTGCTTTAAGCCAGAGCAATGCAGGCTGATACGATGCAATATAGTAGGTACTGTCGCCAGTCCTCCCCATCCAGGGGGAAGATCCTTTGCATAGAGTTTGTTATCGGCTGCAAAGAAGTGTCTGCAGTAAAGTTGCTCCAGTCCCTGTGTGGTGGGCCATACTAGTATGAACTCCAGCGTGTAATACGGAACGTCCTTATGGTAATGATAGCGCACCAAGTGGTTCATATTGATATCGCCATCCTTTAGAGCGTACACTGTGATAGACTGCTCTTGAGTACAGCTGGTTTCCGCTGCGCGTCGGCTGACCAGGGTGGAGTTCTGTTCCATGGCTGGGCCTTATTAGATGGCTACGTCCCATTATTAATCCAGGCGACCTCCGAGCAACCTGGCACGACAGCAGTCGGTAGTTATGTTGGTATTCTAATCTTTCCTTTGCAAGGCTTTTATATACGACTCAGCATTAAGTATTGGATTGGTTATTTAATTGGCTATTTAGTTGGCTATATCTCTTTGCTAATACTACAATGCAAGATAATAGTTCCACAATCTGATGCCTTTTGAGCCAAAGGGATGCCAGCAGGGGTGCAGAAATGTAACAGTATGAGATTGTCCAGTCCACCACCAAGGCGGCATTTCCATTTATGCACTTGAGTAGGCAAGAGTGTGCTTTTCCACTGCTAGAGAGGTATGGCGGCATGATGCTTTTGTGCTTGTTTATACAGCATTGCAGCAGCTTCGCCATTTTCAACGTTTTTGCACGTTATCTCTCTAGCCCTACCTGTATTTGCACTAACAAGGCTTTGGCTACTTTAGCAGCTGGTATCAGATCGTCAGGGAACTGAGATGTCTCCTTGCTGGAGGTATCTGGTGCGTGCAGCATGTCACTAAGGTGATCTATGGAAGTTGTGATTTCTCGGTGTTGCTTAGCTCTCAGCCTAGACCTCTTGCTTCCTTGGTGAATTGCTTCCTGCAGACTGCCTTTCGAGATAGTGTCTAGCGAGGCCTCTTTTGCTAGCTCCGAACGGCACAGGAGTAGGGCTAAATGTGCGATCTTGGCANCAGACTGCCTTTCGAGATAGTGTCTAGCGAGGCCTCTTTTGCTAGCTCCGAACGGCACAGGAGTAGGGCTAAATGTGCGATCTTGGCATAGCCGAAGGATGGGGATGTAGTACTCATTTGCGAAGACTCTGCACTTGCATGCATCAATGCCTGAACTTTGCCGATCGCTTCGTCCAGCTTTTCGTTGACTTTCATGTCCAGGGGAATTTGATCAGGGTCTGCACCTGTCGCATCAGGTCTATCTTCCATGGCTCATGGAACAAAGTCACTTTCTAGCCTTTTCAGTTACGCATCGTGGCTTTAGTACTGTGTCACATTTTCGCTACGTTGTATAGAGATTATGCGAGGGTATTGCGCTGCAGTTTCGGGGACCGCCTTCGGACAGCCTGCTCCGTCAGCAACACCAAAAAATTTGGTCGAGCTTGTTAATGCTACATTGATAATAGTCTCGCTTATGTGATCTCACCTGTGACCATGCCTGTTCTAGAGCCAAGAGGATCTGGCAACAGAGCATGAACTAAGAGAGGTCAGAGCATTTTAAAAACCTATTTCTTTCCATGCACTTGAATTAAGTGCAAAATGATATCAACGCTCATTTTTGACTGGCTGCCTCGATGCCGGTTGATATCGTCAAGTGTTGCGCGCTGTCTGAGCTACGTGGCGGCTCACTTCCTCATTTTCGTGGATCTCGAGGACGATAGCTTCCGGTATGACTTCCCGTTGGTTCATTAGTTGCATGATGGTCTCGTCGGCTGAGAGATTATACGGGGTCCTGGCAAAATCTATGTACAAGGTGTCTTTTAGGGATCTTTTGGCAAGATCTCAATATGAGATCTCTGTAGAAGCTCTCTCTGTAGAAGCTCTCTTGGAAGAGACCTCGTGGCAAGATGTCTGCAACAGATTTCACTGCAATGTCTCTGCGCAAGATCTCCAAAAGAGGTGTCTTGGCAAGACCTCTGTACAGGATCTCTATTTAGGAAGTCTCTTGGCTCGATCTCTTTTTGAGATCTCTATGGAAGCTGTCTATGTAGCTCTCTTGGCAAGATCTATGCAAGGGCCTGCTTAGCAAGATCTGTGTACAAGCTCTCTAAGAGGTTTCTATGTTTTTGCTCGGAAGTACTGAGGAGCGCACGCTAGCTCACGGCCTGTGTTACTAACGGTAGACAAGAGAATGAAATAAGTTAAACAAAATATCTACAAAATTGAAACGAGACAATGCCCAGCTCTCAGAATACCTTCACGACGTAATCAGCGATAAGATGCATGAGTATGCCGCCAAACCTATGGAAAATCACCCTGAACCTGTACGGAACCAAGCCACGTATTCATCCATTGACAAAGTTCAGTCATGTCGGCCTTGCAGCGCTGTCCATCTCTAAGAGGTTTCTGTGGAAGAACTCTGTACAAGCTCTCTAAATAAGAGTTGTGTTGGCAAGATCTCTGCAAGAGACCTCTGGCAAGATGTCTGCAACAGATTTCACTGCAATGTCTCTGCGCAAGATCTTAACAAGAGGTGTTGTGGCAAGATCTCTCTTTGCAAGATCTTTGCAAGAGATCTTCGGCAAGATCTCTTTGTGAGATCTCTGTAGAAGCTGTCGATGGGAAATCTCTTGGCAAGATCTCTGCAATGGACCTTTGGGGAATCTCTCCGGGAAATGCTGGCCACCTGCCAGTTGTAGATGCTCTTGGCTGATTTCCGAAGGAAAGGTAAAGTTGAATGCCTCACAATCAAATGACATACCGTGTAGTATGTATATGTACATGCATACACACAGGCATCTAGTTTATACACTGCTTGTTGTTACTCTTCACGCTAGGAATGGGAAGATGTTTTCTGAAGATAATGCGCAAACACTCCAAAAGAGCTTTAAGATCTCAACAGATTTCTGTTCAAACTCTCTGTGCAATCTCTGCAAAAGATCTTTTGCCAGGGTCTCTGTAGAATCGTTTTCACAAAAGACTTTACATGGAAAGTGTGTCTGAAGTTGCAAAAAATGAGTTGCTGCTCGAATTAACGCACTCTGGCACAAGGGCTGGTGTCACTGTTGAGAGATTCTTGAAAAGAAACTCGATTTTATTTCCTCACGCAACTGTTTGGTTTGTGTTTGTTTTTAGTTTACTGCAAAGCTGTCAAACAACAAACTTTCCGTTCAAGGGTAGGGAGGGTGGGCTCGTCCAAAAATTTTGACAAAAGACTTGTCAAATGGGGACGTAGTGTGTAGTTTCCGTTGTCAGCTTGGTTAGGAACCATGGTCTTGAAACTTGTGAATCTTGAGAACAAAGACGAAACGACTTCACAAACTGCAGAAGCTTCAGAAGTGCCTGCTGTAAGTTGTGAACCTGGTTTCTTACAAGAGTGGACTGACTTGGGAACTTTGAATGGGGACGATGGACCTTCTTTGGAGCATGTTCCTGTTGAATCACAGAACCTTGGAGACAACCCTGTTGGGATCCCATTGCCAGTGCCTCCAGTCGAAGGCGATGGACTCAGTGTTTCTGGAAACTTCAGAAAGTTGGATGCTTTGTTCACGCACGACTACGATCTTGATAGCATCTCTGCTGAGCCGTCATTTGCAAGGTCGTCACAGTTTGATTTTTCAGAATTAGCTGTGGGCATTCAAACTGAACAGGAGACTGAAGCTGATGTTAGGACCTTCGACACGGACACAGCACTTGAAGTAGCGTCACGTTCTATTCCACTTCCAAGTGTTGAACCTATCTGGGAGCAGGGCATTTGGGGTGTGATTTTTGGAGACAAATCACTGCTTGATGTATACAAACCTTATGGTGAAACGTTGAAGAGACCGATTGACACTTCAGTTTCAGCTGCAACTGACCTGACATCCATGCCATCTTCTTCACGTGCAAGAGTTGTGCCAGCGCCTGGGCTTTCGTTTGCAGATGTTGTGCGTGACAAACCAGACATACCATGGCAAGAACAACGTGATGCAGACCTTCAGAGTTCTGTCAAGTTTTGGATGGCTCTTGTGGACAGGTGGGATTCAGGTTGCAGTCTTGTTACAAGTGTCATTGAGCTGCAGGACACGGGACGTACATTCACCATGTTTGCACATCTTTTTGCAGGCCGTTCTCCAATCACCATCCGAAAAAGGGGCTACAGCATCATGCGTATCTGTGACTACTTGGATGGTAGGGATCTTCTTTTTCCATGTGCCGAGAGTGTGTTCTATGATTTCCTGTGCAGTGAACAGCTGGGTGGGGCGCCGCAGAGCCGAATGAAGGGGTACATGCAGTCAGTGAATTTTGTCAGACATGTCATGGCAGTTCATGAGTTGGAGCCTCTCACAGTCAGTGCAAGATGCAAGGGTGCATGCTTGGGTGAGTATCTGAAGGAGCGCATCCAGGCATCACCCCTTAAGGTTGCTGAACTCAGGAGGATTCACGACTTGCTGTATTCATGCTCAGATGTGTGGGTCAGACTTTTCTGCGGTGCCCTGCTCATGACAGTCTACTGCAGGGCACGTTGGGGCGACCTCATGAGATCAGAGAGTGTGATCACAGACTACGATCATTCAGGTAATCTTCAATACTTGGAAGCACGTACAGGTCGTCACAAAACGATGAAATCTCAGATGCACAGGCACCAGTATCTACCTATGGTAGCTCCATGTCATGGCATTGATGGGAAAGACTGGGGTTCCGTTTGGATTGAGGTCAGGAATCAGCTCGGTGTTTCATGGCCACCTGAGGGACTCATCATGCCAGCACCTGGACTTCAAGGTGAAGTGTTGTCGAGACCTTTGGATACCTCCGAGTGTGCAGCATGGCTGCGCAAGATCGTTGGGTGCCAAGAGGATGCCTCTGTCAGAAGAATATCCAGTCATTCTTTGAAGAGCACTTTTCTTTCCTATGCGGCAAAGAGAGGTATAGGTATTCCAGAGCGACTTCAACTTGGTTATCATACGAGTAATTTCCAGATGGGCATGGTGTACTCAAGAGACGGGGCAGCGGCTAGCATATTGGTCCTCGAAAACCTCATTCAAGAGATTGCAGATGGTCGCTTTGACCCTGACGAAACACGTAGTGGAAGGATCAAGTCAAGCGCGCCAGTGACTGCCCCTGCAGGTGCTACGGAAGTGGTCGAGGTGAAAGACGAGCCAGAGGTTGTGGAACTCTCAGATTCTGAAGATGGCATGGAATCAAGTTCAACATCCAGTGAGGAACCTCGGCCACCTGTTGTAAAGCACACACCAGTAATTCAGCCAACTGTCATTCCTGAAGGATTTGAAATGTGGCAGCACAGGAAACTCAAGACGCTGCATTTGATGGCGGTCGGAAACTTTAAGATCTTTTCTTGTGGGCGCCAGACTGGGGCATTCCATGAGAAACTCAGCAAACCACCTGAGTTTGACACTCCGCTTTGCAGCTTGTGTTTCAATAGGTCTAGGGACTGACAGTTGTTTTTCATTTGCATGACATGTCATGGTCGTGGACTCAATCTCTGGCATTCCAATTTCATGCTTCTTCTTGTGCTTCATTTGAATTTTGTGCAGACATGTGGACTGACCAAGACAGACATCACAGTTGCGAGTCAAAGACTGCATTGGAGTTTCGAGACGCACCATGACGGTGGCGTTAATTGGGGGTGCTAAAGTCAGCAGCCTCAGCAGTGACTCCCACAGATTTCAGTTCAATCTTGCAACATGTTTTTGTTTGATGTCATTTTGTTTTTCCACGGAGTTGCACAATCACAGCTGCGTTTCATCCAGATGCAATGACACTTGAACGCGGAAAAAACCTGGCAGCAGGATCAGCGTGTGTCGTGCATTTTGAAAGCAGTGAATGAAATCAGCACAAGAGAAAGATTGGAGCCAGAGACGTGCTTGGTCACAAGACATGTTGCATGCCGGCATGATCACGTGTGAATTTCGTTGAGAATGGCTCAGCGGAAGAGATCGCGTGACAGCATGTGCGAGCAGTGCACCCTCAAGCAGTCATGGACAAGATTTGGTAGACCGTAGATGTTTGAATGTAGCAAATTTCCATTTTTTGGCCGCTCAGAAATAGACCCTAGGAAGTCCCCAAAAACTGTCCCAAAACCCACGTTTTGGAGTGTCTTGGAATGACTTGGACATGAGCTGAACATTGGATTGCAGTCATGTTGGACACTTCTTTGCATTCTTTCATTTCAATCCAGTTTTCTTTTACTGAAGTAGCATCACCTTGCAGCAATGTCACTGATTGAATCGACAGCTGCATTCAATCAGAGATGTGATGAGATAACGTCAGATGGATCATTGCGTGTGGCTTTGACTGCGCAAGAGATCAAGACCCACTCTGCAATGGCCTTCACGATGGGCACACCTCAGATGACTCCAACGGAGGAGCAATTTGGAAATCTGGCCCAACGCATCTTTGGTGCTGCGCCAAGTGTAGGCCAGATGTCTGCAATCCGCAGGATCCATTTTGAAAGCACCACTTTGGTGATATCGACAATACGAGAGAAGGTGACAAGTGAAGGGGCTGAGAAGGGTGACGTTGCCCGCAAGATCCCCTTGGCTGAGAAGAAGCAGAGGAGGGAGGAGCAGATAGCGCGGTTGAGCGGAATCTCAATGACTGGAGAGCTTGACCCATCTCACTCCCTCCTTGATCTCGCCAATCAGATCCACGAGAGTGGCTCCATAGTGTGGCTGGNGAGCGGAATCTCAATGACTGGAGAGCTTGACCCATCTCACTCCCTCCTTGATCTCGCCAATCAGATCCACGAGAGTGGCTCCATAGTGTGGCTGGCTCCGTCAAAGTGCAGCAAGAGGGATGACGAAATACAGCTTTCTTTGAAGGACACCAAGTCATCCGTGCAGATCGAAAATTCACAGCTACGTGTGGGGCCCAGCGTGGAGGTGGTTGAAGCCGAGTGGAACTCAGAGCTTAAGTACCAGTGGTGCATGATGCGCCGTGGACTGGCCTTAGACCAATGTCGAGTTCTCAGCTGGAGTGTGCATCAAGCATTGGATAAACTATATGCTGAATTTGCTCAGCCGGCCAGTCAATCCAGGGTTCCAGCAGATCAAACTTGACCAGTTAGTTCGAGCTGACAGAGAACTTTGGACACTTCTTGCACAGGAGGTGGCAGGTAGCTTGAAGATGCAGGGTACAGAGATCCCGTTGGACAAGCATGTCACAAGACTCACCACAGATCCTAGGGTCACCATGCTCTTGTTGCCGCTGCCGACCAATCAAAGAGTGGTTGATGTTCCAGACAAGCCGAAAGCAGCCCCTACTCCAAGGACTCCTCGCCCTGCAGCTCCGAAAAGCAATCCAACAAAGCGCAAGACGCGTGCCGAGAGGAGCTGTCCTGAGGAACTCAAGGGCTACAACACCAAAGTGGCTGCCGGTCAGATTTGCTGGAACTACAACATGAAGGATGGGTGTCAACTTCCCACAAGCGGGAAACCAGCGAGATGCTCCCGAGGGCTTCATCTATGCGCCTCATGTCACAAGCCTGGGCACTCAGTGGTTGTGTGCCGTGATGTCAAGAAGGGTTGACAGATCGAGCCCACTGGACCACCTCTCAAGATTCGAAAAGAGGGGGAGGATTGTCCAGGTGGGGCCATGGAAAGCGAGCCCGTTTTGGGCACCGATGGGGGTGCAATTGGCACTGCCGCCATCGAAGTTTCTACACTCTCCGAAGATGAGATGCTTGATGAGATGGAGGAGCCGCCTAATGGTGATACTCCACAATCTTTCACTCAAAAGCCTGGACCTAAGCGAAAAAGTGAAGTTCAGGACGAATTCAAACCCGCAAGGGATTTTTCTGGGATGACTTTAGAGGACCTCTATATGATCGAGATTTGTGCTGGATCAGCGAGATTGTCAAAGGTAGCTCATGACAATGGTTTTCGCACAATGCCCATTGATCATTCGACAGCAAGGACATGTGGTTTTCCAATTTGTGTGTTTGATTTGACAGATGCAGATGACTTGGCACATTTGGTACAATTTATTGAGGAATCAGCCGACAGCATTTTGGCTGTGTGGATTGCGCCATCATGCGGTACCTGCAGTCGAGCTAGGGAAAAACGCCTCACCAGTTTGGAGGCTGCTGGATTTAAGGTGCCAGTCCCTTTGCGTTCTACTGCACAACCAGACCAATTGGACGGTCTAGCTGGTTTAGACAAGATCAAAGTAGAGAAGGCCAACATGCTTTATGATTCAGTTTATGTGCTGGCGTCATTAATTTGTGCTCTTCATATTTTTCTGGCCATCGAGAATCCAACAAATTCTCACTATTGGGGCACTTCCCCAATGCAGCGACTTTGCAATGAGCAAGAGCATCACTATGTCACATTTCACAATTGCGCTCACGGGGGAAGCCGAGACAAATCAACATCTCTGTGGGTCAATGATGACTGGTTGGACTCGCTGGCATTGCTTTGTGACAAACAACATTCACATAAGCCTTGGACAACAACCCTGCGCAATGGATCAGTGAAATTTGCAACCTCTGAGGAGGCAGCTTATCCCATGCTACTTTGTGAACGTGTAGTACACTGTTTCAAAGATCGAGCTCTTAGTTTTGGAGCCAGTGAGCCCCAAACACTGTCTGAACAAGCTGCAGGACCGAGCAACACTTCTTTGTCGCGCATTGTCCTTGGTGCCCTGCCGCGTGGCTACCGTGCCAAGCCTGTGGTAGCCGAGTATGGTAGTTACCTTACAGTTTATGCAGACCCCCAACGAGATTCGGAGCTACAGACATTGATTTCAACGCTTCCAAAGGGGGCCAAACTGATAGCCCGCCGACTGGTTAAAAGGGGAGAGATACAGGCGGCCGAATCTGGAGCAATATTTTTGGATACAGGTGAATCTGAAACAGTCGAGAAGATTCACATTGGGGTGCCAAGTGAACCTGATGAATTTATCCAAAGGGCTATAGCAGCCGGTCACCCCAGAAGCCTGGATCAGCACGTCGACCCTCAGATCCGGGACATGATTCATTCAAATTTTGTGGAAGAGCCAGCAAACCTAGCCAAGAAGAGGGTTGCCTTTTTCCACAAGTACCTCAAGCGTGCCACTGAACTTTCTGCGATGGAGGATGAGATGAGGAGCCAAATGCCAGAACATGTAAGGCAATTGGTTGGCAACAAGCGTTTGGTACTTTGGCGTGAGATACTAAATGATCATGGTTACCCTGACACAACTCTCATCGATGAGATGGCCCAAGGGTTCAAGTTGAGTGGTTGGATGAGCAGATCCAATGTTTTCAAGGCGAGAACTAAGAGACCAGCCATGTCCTTGACCACTTTGCGTGGGCTTGCAAAGGCCCTGAACTCCACCACCTACAAGAACATGGCTGTCAGACAGGACCCTGAGCTTGAGGCGGCGACTTGGGCAGAAACTGAAGAGGAGGCTAGCAAGGGCTGGATTTGGTTTGATGAAGATTCAGATGGAGCACAGTGCAAATTCATCGGAAGAAGATTTGGTATACAGCAGTCTAACAAGACTCGTGTGATCGACGACTGCTCGTGTTGCGGTCTCAATTGGACCGTAGGTCTGCACGAGAAGTTCCAACTCCAATCCATCGACATCTTGGCTTCGATAATTTCTGAGGCCTTTAAGGCCAGTGGCGAACGGCAATTCCCTTCTGTTTTTGGTCGTTGCTACGACTTGAAGAGCGCCTACAAGCAGTTCGCAGTGCATCCTTTGGACAGAGAACATTTACGGATGGCTGTTCGCTCCCCTGTGGACGAAGCAGTAAAACTTATTGGTTTCAATGCTTTACCATTCGGAGCTGTGGGAAGTGTCTCTGGCTTCCTGCGGGTGAGCTTGGCGGTTTGGTTCATTGGTGTAGTGGCCTTACATCTTTGCTGGACTGCTTTTTACGATGATTTCGGAGTGCTAAGCCGCAGTGAGCTTTTGGGGAACACTTCTTGGTGCGTTGAGTCGCTTTTCCAACTCCTGGGATTGCGATATGCTACAGAGGGCAAGAAATTTTTGCCTTTTGATCAGAAATTCAAAATGCTGGGCCTTGAGGTGGACTTGAGCCAATGTCACAACAAAGACGTTTTGTTTGGGCATACAGAGGAGAGACGCGCGGAGCTCATCTCCAAAATTGATGACATTCTTGCTGAAGGTTGGTTGGATTCAAAGGAGGCTGAGCGGCTGCGGGGTAGGATGATATTCTATGAAGGATACACCTTTGGTAGGATTGCAAACTCTGCCATCAAGAACTTGGGAAGATTCTGCACGGAAAAGGGCGGCCGAAAGAAGCTGGACCCTTCCATAAGTGGAAGCTTGCTTGCTTTGCGTGACAGGGTGCTCAATTCCGCGCCCATTAGTGTCAGCAGACCTTTGACCGATACATGGATAATATTTACAGACGGTGCTTGCAATCCCGATCTTCGCCAAGGCAGTGTTGGTGGCTTGATTTTGTCTCCGCATGGCCAGTGCCTCTCTTATTTCAGCGAAGTTGTGCCTTTTGATATTTTGAGTGAATTTTTCAATGTTTCATGCAATCCAATACATGAACTCGAAGTGCTGCCAGTGCTGATAGCTTGTCTCCTTTGGGGAAAGGATTTCTCGAAATCACTGGTTGTCTATTACATAGACAACGAATCAGCACGTATGGCATATGTGAAAGGATGTGGTGAGACTACCTTTGCTTCCGCCATGATTGGCGACTTCGTGAGTCTTGAGTGCGAGTTTCAGCACCGAACGTGGTTCGGACGTTGTCCCAGTTTCAGCAACCCGGCAGATGGTGCAAGCAGGTTAGACCTGAGCTGGTTCGAGGGAAAGGGTGCTCATCGAACCACCGTAGAGTGGGAGAGATTGAAGCATCGCCTTGGATTAGAAGGGGAGCAACCGGATAGGCGATGACTCGCCCCCATCTGCCAGTGAAAAAGGGTGTGCTGTTTCCCGAGCTTCAGCCGTTGTTTTTGTGAGATTTTCTGATTTCNGTTGAGAGATTCTTGAAAAGAAACTCGATTTTATTTCCTCACGCAACTGTTTGGTTTGTGTTTGTTTTTAGTTTACTGCAAAGCTGTCAAACAACAAACACAAACCTTGCACACACGAACACTCATGTTGAATTCTGAAATCGTACGCATTT
The DNA here is from genome assembly GCA_003297045.1 of Symbiodinium sp. clade C Y103. Taxonomy (NCBI): domain Eukaryota; class Dinophyceae; order Suessiales; family Symbiodiniaceae; genus Cladocopium; species Cladocopium sp. clade C. Next base: position 659,077 of record BGPT01000149.1, on the reverse strand, counting down.
CCGTTCAAGGGTAGGGAGGGTGGGCTCGTCCAAAAATTTTGACAAAAGACTTGTNAAATCGTACGCATTTCCGTTCAAGGGTAGGGAGGGTGGGCTCGTCCAAAAATTTTGACAAAAGACTTGTCCCAACCCACACTGCGTGTCTCCCACCCTTCTTTTGTAAGCCTATCCCTAAGCCTAAGCAACCGGATAGGCGATGACTCGCCCCCATCTGCCAGTGAAAAAGGGTGTGCTGTTTCCCGAGCTTCAGCCGTTGTTTTTGTGAGATTTTCTGATTTCNAGCAACCGGATAGGCGATGACTCGCCCCCATCTGCCAGTGAAAAAGGGTGTGCTGTTTCCCGAGCTTCAGCCGTTGTTTTTGTGAGATTTTCTGATTTCATTTTTGAACTCATTTGGCGAGCGTCCGAATCACGTTTACGAAGTTTGGCGAACGACGGCGTTTCGTTTTTATGTCAGAATATATGTGAGGATGTGACCACACATATATACATTCCCACACAAGCGTACGCGTTCACGCGGTGTGTGTTGTGTGTGCTGTTGTGGAGTTGGAAATAANAATATATGTGAGGATGTGACCACACATATATACATTCCCACACAAGCGTACGCGTTCACGCGGTGTGTGTTGTGTGTGCTGTTGTGGAGTTGGAAATAAAGTAAAAGGAATGGAACAAATAGAGTTCAACAAAATTGAAAGCCCGGCTCTCAGCACCGCACCGAGGCGAGGTAGCGACTCTGGTGTAATTCCTTAGCCGCTCCGGAATAAAATCGATGGCAAGCAGGCATAAGTCTTCCTGCCGTGATCCTGCCGTATCGACATCCAGCGAAGTTAAGCCGCCAACTAAGCAGAGAAAGTGTGCCGCTTCTGAGCGTATGCAAATGAAACGAAGTGTCCATCATCAATCTCAAACAAAAAATCGCAGCCGCAGCGATGCGATGCGCATTAATCACGAGAGGGCGCGCGAGGCTTTTTTTTTTTGCTCGAGACAAGCGCACTCTAGCACAAGGCCTGTGTCACTGTTTCATGTAGAAAGTCAAAAACCTCAGTTTCGCAAAACGCGACTTTCAACCCTTGAATACGTTGTCCAAGTTCACAGCATACTGCGCCTGCATGCAAAAGGAGCTCCAACAAGCACCTCTCATTGCAGGCCTGCCAATGCCGAAGAAAGATGTAAATGTCCCATACCTGCCACACTTCTTGAAAAGAATGCTATTTGTCCTCTGTCTGCCCACACAACGACGTTCAAGAGTCTCTTTAAGTCCCAGATGTCTATGCCTGCCGCACTAAATCTACACAGCTCAAAAGCGAGCATGGCATGCTGGGAAAACGAGAGCTTACAGGCAGACTCGCGAGTGCCATGACAGCAAAATTGTGACAACACAAATTGGCAGGTACGTCACAGTGATCAGCCGTGATACCCGCTGGCCGCTTCGTGGAACTGAGATGACAAGTTGGTAGCTAATTTCAATTTTTTGGAATTAGTTGGAAAATTATTTAAACTAGTCTCAAACTAGTTGCAGAGTTGGTTGTAACTGGTTCTCAAACTAGTTGCAGGATCAGTTGAACTTGTAATCCTCCAGGCCTAGAGTTCGTGTAACTAGTTTTCTCAACCAGTTGCAGATTGGTGGTCTCTAGTTGTAACCCTCCAAAGCTGGTTGAATCTTTTCTTCAAACTTCGAACACAAGCAGGGAAGTTCGCTTCCCTGCACGTTCTTGCAATCTAGTATTTGTTGTTCTTTGTTCCCTTTTCTGCTTTCTGCACATGGAGAGACGCCCCACGAAGTAGGATTCCAAAGACATGCGAGCAGATGGTTCGGCTGTCGAGGCCACCGGTCAGAAAATGTTAAAACTCATTTTCGAAATATCCAAAGATGGAGTCAGGGCTGGAGTGGCAAGGTTTTGTGCGAGACTAGTAGCTACTTTCTCTCGCCAGGTTCATCTCCTGTGCTTCATCGTTTTGTTTCAGACTGCGCAGGTTCGCACAAAGAAGGGGGAATTCGACGACCCGTCACTTTTCGAATCCACTTTGCTCCCTTCTTGTCAAAACTAGTCAAAGAGTCTTTTGCACGTGAAATATGCTCTAGCTACCCAATGCGTGAAGGTGTTTCTATTCTAGTGTTACTCATGTCGGAAATTGTCGGTTTTCGACACGAACTGTGCAGCTGCTGACCGATGATTGTTTCCAGAAGCCTTGCCAGGCGTGAGGTGAGAGAAATTGAGGGCAGAATCAAAGCTTTGGATTCCCTAGACATCGGGCTGGAATGCAAAATTCGTTCTATTTGGTTGTATTGAATTTGTAAGATGGGCACCAGACAGTCCCTTTTTCGGGTCCGCTTTTGGATTCCAAAATGGGGGCCGCTTCCGGCTGCATTTTGAAAGTTTCGCGGCGCATTCTTGCAGGTTTGCATTGCAACCTTATGTCTTTGTAACGCGAGCGGACATATTGTTGTGTGCAAATTATCTTTTGATTTGCAGAGGTGCTGGCAACAGTCATCAGTCATCGCTTGTGTCAACGCACAGAGGAGGTCCTTTATATGGGCTCCGGTTTTTGCTGCTGATTTCGGACCCCGTTTTAGGGTTCGCGCGTGCAAGCTTTTTCAGAGCCGTGCTGTTGACGTTGGCTGATCATGTGGAACCTGATGTGATTGACGCGCGACAGTTTCAGGTTCCACCCATTGGCCATGTTCTGCGCGCAGCTATTGCCAGTCTTCCGTCAACAGATCAATAGGTTCACTTTTAGCAAAATTTCCTTGCGCTCGCTGACTTCCTTCTCCAGCACCCCATGCAGGTCCGACCTCTTCGGTATTCTTCAATGTACTATTGAGGGAAAAAGCTAGTCGCTATCTATTCATGATCCATTCAATAATTTTTTCACTAATTTATTTAATATTAATTTATTCGACAATTCCAAAATGCGGGAGTTCTCAGGCAATCGTAGCGCCATTTGGAAATCCTTGCAATTGAAAGAAAATTTATGTCTTTTCCACCAGAACCAACGTATCGGGATTGCTTGGGAATTTCCACATTTCGGAGATTATTGAATAAATTATGGAACAGATTATTGAATAAATCATGAATAGATAACGAATAGATTTTTCATGTATTGAAGATTACCGCGTAGGCCCGACCTGCGCAGGACGCCCGAGGGCAGCAGATGAAGAATAGATTGCCATCCCGCCACACATCAACTCCATGCTAGGTTGCCCGAGTTTGTTTCCTTATTGATTTCCGGAACACAGCCGCGGCTTTTGGCGTCTTCTGCTGTGCGCTGTAGACACGTTAACAGGGCTGGCCACGAGATGCCCTAAGATGGCTTTGATGCCTCTCGAAAACATCCGACAACATTGAAATGAGGGGGAGGGGGGGCCGGCCCACAACGTGATTTTTTGGCTTGTGGACATGGAGGGGCGCCGTTCTATATGATTGCGTGCCTGTTCTGAATTGATGTTGCAGCTGCTCCTCTCTGATTTCCAGTCGCTCACGCCAAAACACTGCAAGTCTGATGGTGGCAGAAGCATGTCAAGAGGAAAAAAATTGTCCTGACGTTGGATTTTGGTTGCGCGCGGTGTCAGCAAGGTACCGCGCTGCTTTCGGCCAGGGTTGCTAAACTCACCAGGAAGCAATGTGACAAGGCCTAACCAACAGTTAGTGGCATCCTCGAGAAATGGATCAACTTGCAAACCCCAAAATGGGGTTCCAAATTTGCAGCAAAAACCGGAACTCTCACAAAGGACTTCCCCTGAAAGCTGAATTTACACTTTTAGCAATTGTAATTCGTTTAAGTAAAGTGGAACAGCCGGCCATTTTTCATTGTTTCACCTTTGATCGGTCGTGTGTTGAAACTGCTGGCCGCCGTGCCTGGCACTCTCCTTTTGGGATCAAACAACTTGCCGCTGTCTCTGGGCACTCACAATTTTTGGGATGGGCGGTCGTGGTTGAACTACGTGCCGCTGTTCTGGGCAATCACCTTTTGACAGAGAGACTGGAAACACCTCCCTTTTCAATTTTGCTCATGAGTGATTACTGAGTCATTTGCAGTTGCACCATGACAGGTTTGAGGACATGCTGTAGGTGTGGTACTACTTTCCTTTTGATGGTTTGTGGTGAGGTCAGTTGTGCACGTAATTCATTTTGACAACGTCAGCCGTCTATGGAGCCCAGGCTCAACTACTGACACGACAGCAGAGGGCCTTTGAGCCTNGTTGTGCACGTAATTCATTTTGACAACGTCAGCCGTCTATGGAGCCCAGGCTCAACTACTGACACGACAGCAGAGGGCCTTTGAGCCTTATCACGAAAACTGCATGTCTGTACTAGAGTCACTAGAGCGCATTCTTTATTAACTAACCCCCATGGGTCCCTAATTTTCATGTGTCCCTGGTGTGTCTTAGGTCCTTGGGGTGTCGCCGAGGTTTGGCGCAGGTCTCGCTGTTCAGGNTTCATGTGTCCCTGGTGTGTCTTAGGTCCTTGGGGTGTCGCCGAGGTTTGGCGCAGGTCTCGCTGTTCAGGTTGGTTAGGCGCTTCCGTTCCCCTCCCCGCCTTCCGCTGGTCTGTTTTGGTGCGTTCGGTCTGCGTGTTTCTGTTTTTCTTCCCTTCCCTTTTCAGGGTTTGCCCTGTTGGGCTCGTTGTGTGTGTGTGTGTGGTGTGGGTGTTTCTCTCTTCCTCTCTTCCTTTTGCGTTCCCCATCTCGGGTTCCGGTTAAGTATTTTTCATTTCATTTTCATCTTCACCTCATCTTCATTTTCGTGTTCATCCTCATTTTCATCTCATCCGCCGGGCCCTTAGTCCAGCCCCGCTGCGGCGGGGCGTGTGTGTGTAACATCTGAAGAGATGTAAAACTTCTACNGGGCCCTTAGTCCAGCCCCGCTGCGGCGGGGCGTGTGTGTGTAACATCTGAAGAGATGTAAAACTTCTACCTTGTACTTGATTTCTTTTCAGCAGGGGGACCATCCATGTGCTGTGAGCGATGGTCCAACGAAGCGGCCACAGTACATGCGGACATCACGGCTGATCACCGTGACGTACCTGCCAATTTGTTTTGTCAACAGTTTTGCTGTCATGGCACAGGGCTAAGCCAAGAACCCCGATCCAAACCGTTCAGTTTTACTGCAGAGCTGTCGCAATCTGTACTATTCAGTTCTGGATACCTAATCGACTTTATTCTATCGATCGAACTTCGAAAGCCACGACCCGTCCATTTTCGAATCCACTTTGCTCCCTTCTTGTCAGGGCCAGTTAAAGGAAGTGTTTGCACGTGAAATCCACTCTAGCTACGCAATTCGTGAAGATGTTTCTGTTCAAGTGTGTGCAGTGGAAAGCATCTGTATGTGGAAAGGTCTTTGCGGAAACGCGTCTGTTGACAAAGGCTTTCGAGATGAGCGTCCACCGGTGTTTGTCTTTCAAAAATTCTGCGTGTGCCTATTCGTGGTAGCGTGTCTGCGTAAGAGCGTCTGTGTGTAACCGTGTTTCTGGCATATTCCACATCTTAGATTCCTAAATCCTTCTCCTCTTTTTCTCTTTTCTTCATCTTCTTTCATCTGTTTGCATCAAACCCGTATAGTTCGTATAGTTTCCTCCCCGTAATGCGTGTCTTCTCCTTCTTACTCTACTTCTCTTTCATGACAAACGCATTTATGCATCTCTTCACTTCAGCTTTCATCTTCACATTTTGGTATCCCACATCTTTCATCTCTCTCAGGATCAAGTGCAACATTTTTGTTTTATCATTTTCTACTACATTGACCTGATACTTACATCTGATTAGCTTGCTTCTCTTCGCTCTCTGGCCACCCATGGTCTAGTTGCAGCAAAAATTGCAACAGGTACAACCCATTCACCCCCAGTACATTGGAGGTGACTTTAACCACGCAGATTCGAGGTGGCCAGGTGAGTGGAACGACTTTTTAGAATCATTCAATTTGGAAGATTTTGGCCCATTGGCCAACACCTTCTATCATCACTTAGGCGCGTCCAACATTTTTGGACCTTCAAAGGCGAACAAATCGTGCTGTAGCAGAGGAGAACCACTACACTCTTGCTTTGGAGGTCTAGAGTGAAATATGGAGCTGGTGGAATGAAAATAGATTTCGTTTCAAGTTACCCAGCACGTTTCGCAGACTATACAAAGAATTAAATACTCTTCATGACCTGTGCACTCTGCCACCAAAGATTTGGATATGCTACAATAGCTGAGCCGCGTCCCAGAACTAAACAGTTTCGAGCGATTTCATGTGGCAAGGTGGCAGTATTTTGTTTCTTTTAAAAAAAATCGTCAAAACAATACATTCCGCCGAACTGCATATCAATCTTTCACAGCGGACTCTTTTTGTACACAACCACCTGACCCAATCATTCAACCTGCTGCAACTTGTTCTTTCGGGATAAGCTTAAGGTTCTGGTGAGTTTGGTGCAGGTCCGGGGCGGTTGCAATTGGTTGCTGAATATTCTGGAATCAGGTTTGGGTTCCGTATTGGTTCCGACTGGTTCTGGTGGAACCGTGGTGGTGATGGTTTTCTAAGTTCAAAATGTTTGAAGGTCATTCTCTGTAAAGTGCAAAGTGCTATGTAATTGCGCCTGTCGCCGGTTTGAATGTTTGATATGTACTACCTGCTTGCTGTCTCTTGCTGTCACATTTCCTTACCGTTGTTGTTGGGGATACCACTTGGGTTTGTTTTCAAATGCGGCGCGCCTGAAGCAACGGCAAAGGTATATTTAAGATGTTGCAAATTTCAGGGACGTGGTTGATTTGCCGGATTCGGTCACTTGTTGTCATGATGTGAAAAATATATGATATTTGATTTCTTAAACCGTGAGCGGCTGACGAACAATTTTGCCTGTATTTTTTTGCAGTTTAATCATATTCATTGAAAGAACACCTTGGCCCCGATCGAAATCGATTGTCGTTGAAAACCAGTTTGGAGATGGCCATGGGAAAAAACTCGAAAATTCGGACAATGCAATTCTATACCAACCGTCAATTTCGTCAAGTCACTTTGGCACCACATTGCTGCGTGACGAATTCGTTTGCCATCCAATTGCAGTTTTGCGTGGCTCGAACCATCATGGCGTTGTCCCAAATCCGCTCGCATGCCTCCAGGTCGGGTTGTCGGAACCAAATTCATGCATCAAATGTGTAATTTTCACATTTTCCAATTATTTGTTTGGCAAACAATGAAACAATAAAACCGTCGTTTGCTGACGGTTTGCTTCCACGTTTGGCTTTGCATCACAATTGTTTGACTGGCAGGGCTTTGTCCCGGAGGCTTTTCCGAGGCATTGTTTTTGCTTTGGCAGTGGTTGCTGGGGACTTAAAATTTGTGTGTGAATTGATTGATTGTGCGCAAATGTGACACAGTTGCGTGTGGGTTGATACAATGGTCGTCCCTATCTCAATGATTGGTGAATTAGTAGTGGAACAACCTGACATTCAACGGTCAATATGCAAATCAGGGTAAATGATGGAAAATTGTGATAATTCTGATCTGTTTTCTTCTGCCCGTGCTGAGGCCGTGGCGTCAGTGATCAACAGGCTGGATGTGCACCAAATGTTTTTCGGAGGAAAACCGACTGGTCTTTCACGACCATTTTGATGGTGCGAGATCCACGAATTGTTTCACATTCTTTGGGTTTGGGATGCATATTTGCTACACTTATGCAGAGTATGACACATTCTTGAACCAGTTCAGGTCCGAGATTTCCCTTTGAAAAATGCATACCAGGTCTGTGCTGAATTTTGGCTTGACCAGTCGACTGGCGCCAGCCAGCCGTGCTCCTCAGGCGAAACTGGGTGAATGATTTACACATTTGGCAAAACCGAAAAAAAGGTACAAATTGCATGACGTCCTGTATATCATGACTTATGACTTCTGAATTATGCATTATGAGTCATGAGAAAAAACCACGTCTCCTTGCAAAATTTGCTTGAAATCAATCCATAGAAAATCCAGGGGTCATGACAACTGGGCTATGCCTGGCAGGTTTACCTCAGGGCCAAGCCTGAGCACTCGGATGCCGCTCCACAGGATGTGGAGGTGCAAGGGTTTGCCGGTAAACATCCCAATGTATACATCAATGCAACTATGTCTTCTATGTCTTTGCAATTTTAATGGCGAAACTAACGAGGCTACAATGGCTAAATTTCCGATTTCTAGCGTTAGTTTGACCAAAAATCACTAATTAACTACGACCAAAATGGTGAATCTTAAAAGAAACATGACGAGAAACAGCTGGATTTTAGGGGTACTCCATTGTTAGACCAAACATTTACGGGGATTGACATCGGCCCAGGAGCATTTCGACACCTTCATGGAATGGATGCGCACCGGTGTCCGGGTGCACCACCTTGCAGCTTGCTGCAGCTCTGAACGCCCATGCTGACAGGGACATGGGACGAACCTGGAAGCGCTTGGCACTTGATTTTGTTGACCAAGACGTGCTCTAGACTCTACACTGCTTGAGATAGGCACTTGACTGGAAGATGAGGTTTGACTCTGCAGAAACGATTCTTTTCTACTACACTTCTGCCCCCTCTTGTCGTCTCCTTCCGTCCGAAATTGGCGCCGGCTCAAGCTTTCGAAACATTTTGGACAGACAGGATTTTGAAGCAAGATTGAGCTGTCTGGTTTCTCTGAGTCTACACAATTCAATGGCCTCTTAGACACTGAAGTCACTTCTGCGTAGTCACTTCTGCGTTTTTTTCCCGTTCAGATTGTGGTTTGGTCATAGCACTATTGGGATGATCATTTTCATTTCGAAATGGGTTTCCAGGTTGTTCCAGGCCCAATCCCAATATCTTTAAGTCAGACAGTGGCAGCTGCTCCTTTCGATCTTCCATGGCGCTTTGGGAGGCTCTATAGACTCTATGAGACATGACTTTTGAAAAACAGGTTGAATCCTGCAAGCATTGCCTTGGTCATTGCTGACTGCAAGGTGGTAGGGGGAGCTGCAGGGGGAGGCATCCTGGTGCGAGAAGGCAGGCATGGGGTGGCCAAAGCAGTCAATTGAGCAGTCTCAATTGAGCCCTCTTGGTTGATCCTTCTAGGGGATTATACCCTGCCAAAAATTGGGAATTATTGTAGTGATCATAAGCACCACATATTGCGATTAATTGTCTATGTGAAGTGTCCTATTATTGTAATTATCATCTTACTATTATTCATCATTTACTATCATTATTACTGTTATTACTATTATTACTGTTATTATTATTCCAAGTACTTTTGGGATTGCAATCATAATTTTAATAACAGTTTATCGTGGGAATTCCGTTCTTAACCAACCAGCTGGGGCAGCTCCCGCAGCGAGTCCCGAGGTGAGAAACTCGCCTCAGCGGAGCTGCCGAATCGCTTGGCCACGGGGGCCATCGTTCGCCAGAAGGAGTTGCTGGTTTTGGGCAGTGGATGTACCCTTTTGGTTATTGAGTGGGATGATCCTCGAAGTATTGGTCCCTGTAAGATCTATAAAAGTGGATGAGATCCCACTATGTTCTATTTACCCTCTGGTTATTTAACATAGCCATGGAAAATGGCACAATTATAGATGATAAATATGGTGATTTACCTAAAAAAAGATTGTAGTTTTCCATAGCTATGTTAAATAACCAGAGGGCAAGACACAGATATGGGTATGGGACAAAATTAAAGACCTGGGGGACCACAGATCTAAGTCCATTTTGGGTATACCCAATTATTTGGGTACCCAATGACTTGACCCATACCCTATCATATAGTCATCCCCAATGGAAGAGTCAATCCCAACTAATTTAATGATGATTTCTTTTCCATCTATTTGGGGATGAGAATACACATTAAATATTTGGGTTTGTCTGAAATTCGTGGACCCCAGTCCATCCATTGGATGATCATCATTTTCAGCAGAAACAAGAACCATTTGGGGGTGTACCCCATTTTCAGACACACCCATGTAGATACACCGGTATTTAATTCGTACAGTACAGCCTGCAAAAATTGACACATCCTTTTATGATTTCTAAAGATTTCCAACTAATTTCTACGATCTTCTATAGCGCAATTGCTATATGATATATATATATATATATCTATACATAAATATATATATATATATGTATATATGTATGTATAAATATGTGTATATATATAGATATAGATATAGATAATTGTTTTCCAGACAGCGACTGGTGGATCTTCATAAGCTGAGGAGCTGAAAGGCGAGCGTCTATGTTTTGAAGTGCTTTCTGGCGATGGGCCCAGCACTGGCTGGGTGAGTCTAAAACTCAAGGCACCGAAAATCGGGCTGTGAAACGGCTGTGGAACTTGAAGTATCTTGAAGTAGTGGAGTATCTCCGGCATTGTAGTCCTGTATAAGTAAGAGAAGATACTAACGATGCAAACTGTATATTTAAGTTATAATAAGGTATAATTCTTTCACCACTAGGCACTGGGGCTTCGAAGTAGCAGCGCCTGTCAAATCGATCCGATGCCAGGGACGAGATCTGGTGGTGCCCTGCAAAGAAGGCGAGCCAAGGGGAGATGCTGTTCATCCCCAAATAGCTCCAATATAGTTGGTAGTGGTAGATGTGCATCCCACCCAAAGATGGTATCTGCTGGGTTTTGATTTGTCCCCAATGGATGGAACGGCACACATGGTCAACATCTGTAGATGGGAGAGGCCTTAGTTTTTAAACCAGAGCCAGTTTCAACACGTGGTGACAGAATGCGACAGATAGGACCATGGATCAAGGCTATTGATGTTTGAAATTGACTGTTTTCACCATGAGCAATGAATGACCAATTTGGTGTTTTCGGAGCACATGGCATTTCTGGCCAGGTGAACCCTTCTGGCTGAAGCCCAGCAGGGCGAAAGGCACCGTGCTTTTCTTGACCATCCCGTGGAAGGTGCGAGATCGCAGAATTGAAGTCCTGGCCTAGTGACCTAGCAGAAGGTATTGGCCCAGTGCGTTGCCAGGGCCACATTGTGCACTTGCGAAGAATAGGCAGGGAATGACATTCCGTGGATGTTTCCTTCAGCAATCAGCAACAGCATGATTTGGTTCTTGTGAAATCCAAAGAGGACCGGCCCAATAGCAATTGCTGCTTACCCAGTTGGGAACAAGTCTTTTAGCAGGAGTGATTTAGCAGCAGGGGTTTGAGTCATGAGTCATGGCTTCAACTTGACAAGGCCAATGGTTCAAAGGGCGTCCAAACTACAAGATACACTTTGCTTGTATGAAGGAGGATGAGGACAGCCTTTACAAGTGCATCAGGCATAAAGTTGTGCATGGTTTTGGTATTGCCAAGACATTCTTTCCCGAATGCAAAAGTAACACCTCATCAACCTCACTATGTTTTGGAACTGTCACATTTCTCCTGGGACACCCAGAGAAGACACGACAAACTTTGCATCATTTTGCTAATTACAGGATAGTTTTAAAATGATATCATGTAATGTTATGTTGAGTTATATAATGTTGAGTTATATAATGTTACATACATGCATGCATGCATACCATACCATACCATGCCATGCCATGCCATGCCATACCATATAGACATACAGACACACAGACAGACAGACTTACAGATAGACAGACAGACGGACGGACGGACGGACGGACAGACATACACATTGTATCAAATTGTATTGACATGATAGATGTCCAATCTATCGATCTTTACTCATTTTGCCTAGGGATTTTGCCCTTGGTGCCCTTGGTGCGTCACTAGGAAGAGCTCAAGAGCCTGGGGGAGGTACACGTCACCGAGGGCGATGAGTGCATGAGTTCGCCCTTCTTCGCAACGATCGAGGAACGAGTTGGGAAGGGATGCTGAGTGGCTGATGAAGTGGCTGAAGTTAAGAACGTGGAGAACTGAATGATTTCAATTCGGGTCGTCAGTTGAAACAGTTCGAACCACATGCCACTGGCACGACAGGATGGTTTTCGCGCCGTTGTGCGCAGCTCTGGTACGGAGCAATCAGAGGGTGGCTCCACGCTGCTCCTACACGTGTTCAGGCAGCGAACGGAGTTTCCCAGTGCATTTCACTTTCAGGAGGCTTTTTGAACTTGATTCAGGTGTATGGCCGAGTATGCAGAAAGGAAGCAGGAGATGGGTTCAGACGCCTTCGGTTTTCAAGTTTTTTGACCGAGGAAGTCGAGTATGTTGTTGCAACTTTCTTACGTAAATTTCCAATCAACACTGTTCATCACAGCATGTGGAGGGGTCCGTTGGAGCAAAGTAATTACATCGATGCTGACTCCATCGCATGACTGTGAAATGCAAGGATCCCTTGGCAGCCTTTATGTCCTTCTGCTTCCGTGTGCTTTGCGTCCTGACTGAAGAACTGAACTTTTTGAGCTACAAGGCTACATGGTGGTCCTAGTTTTCAAGCTTGACTCAGCTCGACCATCCTTGCAAATCCTTTAATTTTTTTGTCTCAAATGGGCTTGTCTCAAAGTTTGCAACCCCAGAATCTCAATGGCAAAAATGATAATTTTTCCGTCTTTTTCCGAGCAACATCATTGCCATACATTGGCATATCCCAGGTTTTGAGACAGAGACAGAGCCCTTTTGGATATTTTAAGAGGATCCCATCTGTCCCGAGAACCGCATTCTTCAGGTAGTGTGAAGCCAGATGTCGTGCGCTCAAGTACCGCATCGTGCGAAAGCTGTGGGTTTGGCTGACAATTTGGGGGATACCCAAACTGAGCCAGTCTTAATGGGAGATATGATGAGAACGTGATGAGCTGGAATTTTGGGGCAGCCTGTTGTTTTCAGGCAATCCCATGTAAGTTTGAGGAGTTTACTGCCTAGCTCTTGTCCTTTGACAAAGGTCGTCGTGTGTGATGGCTTCTGCATGATGAATGTGACTTAGCAGCGCTAATGCTTGATATCCCAGGAAGGCCAAACGCTTGAAATGGGTTGAAATGGCACACATTCAAAAAACTGTGTGGTGAAATAGAGATAGTTCCCTTTGGCGCACTTCTTTGATGCTTGTGACCAATTGTTGGGTAGGTCTTTGGGTTTGGCTTGATTTGGGCGACATGATTCATGTCTGGTGAGTAGTCCCAAGACATCAGGAAATGAGTGTGATTTGTTGCCATTTTCTCCCCAATATTAATAAATACCATCCAAGGAAGTATGGTTTAGTATTGGATCTATTCATGAACTGGAGTCTCTAAAGTTGGGGGTATTTGCAACCCCCATTCTGGGGGGGTTATATAAATCACATGAGACTTGTTAATCCCCAATTTTCAATACTCACACCGCTGGCTAAACTGACCTTTTTTGATTGTGGACTGAATTCTTCATGTGTTCGGGGGATGAGACAAATCTCTACGTCCCAGAAAGTATTCCACTATATTCAAACATCTCCGACATATCATGCCAAATAAAATGCCATTGCATCCCGTTGAGTCCCCGTAACATGGTTGTCGTGATTTTCGACTTCTGCAGAACTTGGTGCCTGCTTGGTGTGCGGCTGAAACGATCCGGCTGCTACCAGTGCACTCACCAGGTATTCCGGAGGCGCGATGGAGGGTTGAGCCTAAAACTGAGGATGGGAAGATCAGGGAATGTATAGCAAACCTTCGAAAAGAAAAGATCAGAAAAGGTTTAAGTAGCACTATCGTAGTCGGATTTCACTTTTCTATCTTTTTGGGGGTACTAGATTGGGGATATTATGTGGATATATATATATATACACATATTCCACCAGCAATATATGAGATTTATCTTTTTCTGAAAATGGGGGATTTGCCCCTAATACATTGAAACTGGTAGAAACTCTCGCACATTGAGATCTTTAGTATTGCCATTCCACGAGGGAAAAGGAGGTTGAAACTGCTGGATTTTTGGGTACCCTACATTCAGTCAAACTCAAGTGACCAATCTCAGGAGTGCGGGGTGAGGACTACATACCACTGACAGGTAGAATTTGCATGGCGATGGGTGAGTAGTGGGCCACTCCGAAATTTGATGGTTTGTAGGGTCTCAATGTCCCCAACGAAAAAAATCGCGTCATGAGCTGAAGCTGAACAGGATTATGACAAGAACACTGCGAAGGATGGCGCGTCCGACGGGAGTGAATCGCAGCATCTTGCCAACTCATCCAGATTTCTCCCTGCAGTTCTGCCAAGAATCCACAAAACTGGGAGCAGTATCCTCCAGTAAAGCAACATAGCTATGAAAATCCATGGGTTTCCGTGGGAAATCATCTACAACCGGTGGATTTTCCAAATCTATTTTACTTTGCCAATACAAAGGGCACGGGATTCCGTAGCTCCAAATCTGTCTCCTGGCTACGAAGTGCTTCAACGGTGACCTGCTCAGGATCAAAATCCCGCCAGAGATCATGGCTAAGGTGGGGGCCCCGAGTGGGTGGAGAGTCTGCATCGGCACGGATGGCGACTCCGCATTTGAGGTCATGGGTGTCTCTGTGGACTTTATCAAGGCTATGGAACAGAAAGTTGATCCAAGTCAATTGCCGCAGGTGGGAGCCGCTTACGATTGGATTGTGTTTTTTGGTGTAGAATTCTTCAAAGGAAACATCGGAGATCGAAAAGCCATTGGTTTCGACGGACCGCCCAGATTGATGGGGGGTTTCGGTTTGCTGCATTCTTTTTTTGAAAACGTTTGTTTTGGACTCGACCAAGTTTTCATCTTGAGTGTTGCCACACATTCAGGCGGGTGTTTCTTGATGATTTGAAGTTCAAGACGAATATTCTTTACCAAGACTTGAACATCCCTCCAAACAAGAAAAAAGGCCAACCTCAACTCAGCAACGAAATCAGGCCCACAACGGCCATAAAAAAACAGCAGAACAGCAGAAAGGCTTTTGCAAAAATCCTCCAATTCTAACATCTGTGAGGTGAACTCCAGTGAGCTAACCCTCACCGGTTTGATGAACACCGTGGCTGGGATGCCAGCCGAGATGGTTGGCTTTATGACGTCTCCCCTGGCGAAAAAGCTGAAAGTGTCTTTGAAGGCCAGATTTTTTGGAGGGATGCGGATGCTGGGACTTTTTAGGGGGTTGGAAGGTTGGAACCACTGAAGTGAAGCATATATACAGAAGGTCCCGAGCCATACCCCGGACCCACAGGCGATCCATACCCCTGATCCATACCCTCGATCCATACCCTTTTGAAGAGATTGAATTCATTTGAGACCATTTGTGTAACTTATATATAGATATGTATGCATGTACATAAAATCTGGCAGTTGCAGATCAATTGTTGGGTCTTAAGGCGGATTCCAATACACTATTGGAGGTTGGAAAGTCCAGGTATCACCCAGTCTCATGCTGCTAGAAGGAGTATGGACCTTGATGTTTTGCACAGAGCTGAACTGGTGGTAGAACTGGTTGTGATAAAAGTCTTCACAGCCTTCCACCTGTAGTTGCCAGACTTTGTTTCAAGTTCACATGCGTTGATTACGTATCACGATATTCTAACTGGAGGCCCTTTGTCTCAAGCATGCTTGCGTGCACACAGGCCTTTTTGTGTTCCTGTAGTTGCTGTAGGTTGTAAGATGTTGGCCTTCCCGCAAATTCAAACTTGATCTTCAAATCGGTATGGGTCAAAGTTCAAGACCTGGGCGGAATTTGATCATGTCTAGTCTTCAACATCCAATTCTTCGGGAGATAGGTGGATGTCCATGGATTTCCCAGAACTTAACGACTTAATCCATCTCCAAATTGTGCATCCTTTTTGCGAGGTGGCCAGTGCTATCTTAAAGAACCTGAAGCGGGATGATTACGTGGCTGAGATCTATGCCAGCACCAGGAGCAGCGTTTTGCCATCTCTCTATCTTTCGATTAAACGATAGCGGGAACATGTATGATCAGACATGTATATCTGTATGTGTATATATATATATGTATATATATATATACACATTCAGGTATGTATAGTTATATATCTGTATAGACAGGTATAATCCTATACATGCATGCATATATATATATATACACATACACATACAAGTATGTATTTTTTTCCCATACCTATCTGTAGACCATCCCATTTCATTTGTTACAGTATCTTGACCCGGTGCGAGCCCATACCCTAGGAACCAAGCAACACCGCGTAGTTTGTAGTTTTTCCAAGGTGGCGAAAACGTCTTTTGCTGATTGGCGTGTCCTTGCCTGTTGTTAGTCAATCCTCGGGGTTTTAAGCGCCAAAATTGGTGATTCAACCAGCAAAGGATGGTTTTGACCACCGGGTGAACATCAATAATATATCTGGTTGGTGGGTTCAAACGTGCAATGTTTCCAGACCCAAGATTTTTAGAACGGGATTCCCCTAACGGATCCCATATTCTTCGGAACCGAACCGATTTTTGAGGTCATTCAACCCACTTTCCAGACTTGAAATTCCCCCTGGCACGCGCAAGGAGCGTCGTCGGCCAACGGACCTTGAAGTGCCTAGCTGAGTTGATCTCACTGCTTCCCAGCCTGAAAGACTTCATCGTAGTGCGACCGCCACTTGGTGGTCCAAATTTTACCGTACCCCCAAATCGTATGGTACAATAGTAATATGGGTATGGATCAAAATTGGGTACCCCAATCATTGGATGGTTAAAACTAAACATAGACTAAAATCTGTGGTCACTCAGATCTTAAATTTTGACCCATACCCTAAACCCATATATAGTATTAGTAGCGGTGTTTGTCAGGCAGTCTAGAATTTGGGTCCATAGCCAGCCACGGCAGGGAGCGGATCCTGTTTTAAATTCGCAGACCTCCGACTAGCATGAAAGGCCCAAAACGCAGACAGCTGTGACATAGGAGTTCATCATGGTAGCGTAGTGTCTAGGTCGGTCTGAGGGATGGCACTCGAAGCTGGAGGATCTCCCACAGGATCAGCCCCGGGAGATGGATCTTTGATACAGATCCAAGCGCAGGTTGCGCTACAGCAAGACCGTCTGTTGCAGCAGGAGCAGAGGTTGGGCCAGTTGCAAACTCAGCTTTTGGAGACAGCTCAGAGGTTGGTGAAGGCTGAAGAGGAAAGGAATTTGGTCCTTCGCTTAGCTGCAAGGAAAAGTGATGAAGGTTTGGTAGACTCTAAGGGAGTTGGGCAGCCTTTCAAGTTCTCAGGAAAATCTGATCAGGACTTCGCAGAATGGCAGCACAAGTTCAAGACGTTCATGAAAGCGAAGTTTGGTGAAGAAGTTGAACGTGTTCTTGCATGGTCATCGAAGCAGCGCAAGGTGATCGTTAAGGAGAACCCGGAGGGCAGCTCTCGAATGGTTTCATGGAACGACGAGTTCGGCAGCCAGGCTGACTTGATCGAGCAGGTGGACAACATCGAGGCGATGATCAATGGGCTCATGGCGTACCTGGTTAGCTTCACCACTGGGGAGGCGAACAAGGTGGTTCGTAACAGTGGAGTTGAAGGACTGGAGGCATGGCGCCGTTTGAGCAATGAATTTGACCCGACATCAGCCATGAGGAGAGTGGTCATTTTGGGCATGGTTCAAAATCCTCCAAAAGTTCAACGAATAGAAGGAAGATCTTGGAGCAGCCCTTGAAGATTGGCTTGCAAAGAAACGCCAATATGAAGAATTTACAGATGGATTGGGAGACCCTTGCAGGGTATCAGACGACAGTCTCATGGCAGGATTGTGCCGTTTGATGCCAGAGAGTTTGGAGGAGGCCGTGATGTTCAGGAGCGACGAGTTCACGTCCTTCGAGACCCTCTTCGATCGACTTTCTTCATATGCCACGGCTCGACATAGTCTCCAGCTTTCTAAGCGGGACCTGACCTCAGGAGGTGGTTCAAAGCCGAAAAGAGATCCAGACGCCATGGACGTGAGTGCAGTGTCGAAGGGCAAAGGAAAAGGGAAAGGAAAATTTCTTGGTCCTTCTTCGGGAGCTGGGAAAGGAAGTCATGCCAACAAGATGACTTGTCACAATTGTGGACGTGCTGGTCATAAGGCTTCAGATTGTCGAGCACCTCGTGGAGATGGCAAGGGCAAAGGCAAAGCCAATCAGCGTCTTGACAATGTGCAGTGCTGGCAGTGCTACGGCTATGGGCACTATGGGAAGAATTGTCCGAGCAACAAAGGCAAGGGCAAGAACCAGAAGGGCAAGCAGCAGGGCAAGAACAATGCCAAAGGAAAAGGTGGCCAAGTCAGTGCAGTGGATTCAACACATCAGCCTGAGAAAGAACCTGAGTTGTCGCATCTGGATCTATGTGTTGTGGATCATGCAGAACGACACACATTTATTGGTGCTGATGGTCATGAGTATGTGCAGGTGACGCCGGATCCAGAACCACGTGGACGAGGACATGGCCGGGGACACCATCGAGGTCGTGGAGGAGCTCGACATTCAGGAGGAGCACATCGAGATGAACGTGGATGGAGAACATCTTGGGATCGAAGAGACGGAGGCGATCGTCGACCAAGTGAGCCTGCTGGAGTTCCTGCACCTCGATCACCCGATCATCCGCCACCTGACCGTTCTGGAGGAGTTCATGCCGGTGGAGTTGAACCTGGTGGGGCCTCAGCATCATCGAGACCATCAATAGGGCATGGACCTGTGCCGACAAGCGAGGAGTCTGTCTCGCTCTTCAGGAGGAGAGCTGCTGATGGAGTGGAGGATAGTGGCCCTGCCAATGAGGCCAGTAGAAGCAGAGATCGCAGTAGATCCAGACATGCAGAAGGAGATGACGCAGCAACCAGTGTCCGTGATGAGGATGTGGACCACAACAGCATGAACACGGAGATGGATGATTCCCTTCCAGCCTACTATGTGGACTATGGTGGTGAACAGTGGCTGAAGATGAATTACGATTCAGGTGCAGTCAGCACTGTGATTCCAGTGGAGATGGCCGCAAGTCAGGGAGTTGCACTCAGGCGAGTTGGGGACTATCGTGTGGCGAATGGTGAGCGCATTCCGCGCTATGGCAGAGTCAGAGTTCCTTGCTATGATGAGCATGGACTTCGCAGGGGATTCAGCGCCACAGTGACTCATGTCCACAAACCTCTTGGTTCTGCAGGAGAGTTCAGTGCCACACATGATGCATACATCTTCAATGATGGTGGTTTTCTCATCCCCAAGGATTCAGAGTTTGCTGCTGAAGTTCGAGGAGCCATTGAGAGGGCGAAGACCCGCCACGGCACTGACGAGATGCTGACTTTGCACAAGGAGGGCAATCTCTACAACCTGTACCTCAAGCAGAGGGCTGACATGCAGGATGTGAACGCTTTGGATTCGGGCTCTGACAGCCCAAGCCCAAACGAGCGGCAGGGAGACCCGTAAGTCCGGCTCGTGCTATCAATAGCGTGGGAGAAGAGAGAGAGGATGCAAGTGGAATTCAACCCTACCTTGGTTGGTCGTTGGCTGAAACGTCAATTGACTATGTTCATCCCAAGGCAGGGGCAGAGATGGACATCATGGATTACCCGAGACCTGAGGGCATTCCAGATGAGGCCAGATTAGCAGTCCGCAGGGACTACAACTGTTTCACTACGAGGAGCACCTGGGCTGAGGGCCCAAAGTGGACACAGGTGTTCCGCCGCATCACCTATGGCGAAGATGGGACGGTGATCTTTGACGACCCGATCCACGAGAACATGGACTTCCACCAGGAGATCCACAAGAAGTTTGAGCCCATGCAGCACATCTTGGAGACCCACCTTTGGTATGTCCCTGAGCCGACTGAGGGAGTGAAGGTGAAGAAGAGCAAGGTTGAGACTCCTTCGAAAGCCCAGATAGCTGAACATGAAGCACAGAATCATTCAGTTTACAGAAACTGGTGCGATATCTGCATCAGAGCTCGTTCAACTGGGACGCAACATCGGAGGAGGAGCGAGGAGCAGAAAGCTGAAGATGGGCCATCAATTCATTCTGACTTCTTCTTCATGGAGTCAGCTCCGTTCTTGGCACTCAAGAGCATGCCTTCAGGGAGGTTGCAAGCGGTGGCATTGCAGAACAAGGGCAACACCGAGTACGTCCAGAAGGCGATGTGTCGCTTCATTCGAGAAGCTGGTCTTCGACGTGGAACCCTTCGAAGTGACAATGAGCCTGCCCTGTTGGCCATTCAGGAGTCCGTGATCGCCAAGTTGGGTGATGTGGAGTTGATCTCAAAGAACTCTCCAGTTGGAGATCATCAGTCCAATGGGACAATTGAAGTTGGTGTTCGAGAGTTGAAACGCCAGATGAGGGCGTTGAGGATGAGCTTGGAGTCAAAGCTGCAGGTGACTTTGAGAAACGATCATCCACTTGTGGCATGGATTTCAAGTTTTGCTGCCGAGTCCATCAACATCTACCGCCAGGATGCAAGTGGCCGCACAGCCTATGAGAAAGAGTTTGGCAAGAAGTTCACCAAGCCACCTTTGGAGTTTGGAGAGAGGGTGCACATTAGAGAGGCCAAAGAGAAGAGTGGAAGGTTGGACTGGGAACCTATGAGCGTTCCAGTGAGATTTGTGGGCTATCATGCGCGGACCAACTCCGTCATGGGCCTGTCAGCAGATGGTTTGAAGATGGGCCAGGCGGTGAAGAGGCTCAGTTTTGAGCAAAGATGGTCGCGAGATGACCTTGAGGAGATTGCAGGTTTCCCTTGGGACGTCAAGTCTCGACAGAGGGTGAATATGGGGACTCATGTCCCGGTGGCGACGGTTCAATCAGAAGTCATCAGACTTCCGCCACCAGTTGATGATCTTCCGGCTCTTGGAAGGTCTTTCTATGTCATGAAGTCCGACATCCAGAAGCATGGACCTACGGCTGGGTGTCGCGGTTGTGCTGCTATCCAGGTGGGAGGAGCAGCTGTGGCACATGATGCAACGTGCCGTGCGAGAATTGTGGCTTTGGTGGATCCAGAGCGAGTCAAAAGACACAGTGAGAGAAGGGAGCAGAGAGCAGAAGCTCGAGAGGAGGAGATTCAGAGGAGAGAGAAAAAGGCGCCAGAAGATGAAGCTCAGGAGGAGCCGAAGAAGAAGAAGGTGAGGTTTCAGTTGGAAGACTCTGACAAGGGCGAGGTGAAGAGGCAGCTTGAGGAGCCGGGACCGTCTTCACCGACATCGCCATCGAAGAAGTGGAGGCGAGAAGGCCATAGTGTCTACAAGAGAGAGGCGGATACGCCTGTGGAGCAGATCGATCCTTCAGTGGCAAGATCTGATGATGCAGAAGTGGTTCGAGTTGAAGGTGATGCTCCAGCAGTTGCCGTTGGGGCCAATGATGTGACGATCGAAGATGTTCTTGCTGGTGGAGTTGGGGCTACATCGACATCGAGCTCTACTACCAGTGGTTCTTCATCGAGGACAAGTCCTACGAAGCAAGATCCTTCTCAAGACATTTCGTCTTTGGACATCGGGGACTATGAGATTTGCATGAGCAATTCGAAGTGGAAGGGCATTGAAGCCTTGGAGGAAGTGACTCGTCAAGTGGAGGCGAGGAGAGCGCAATTGGGTTCAGTGGATGTCGCTGAGATGTTCAGTCCGCCCAGATTCACTCAGGGCGCAGTTCACTTGGGACTGAATGCAGGGTTTGCAGTTGATCTTCAGACTGGATGGGATTTGGATGATCCTGAACAGGTTGCGGAATTGGACAAGTTGATTGAGGAGCAAGATCCTTACTTGCTGACGGGGAGCCCAAGATGTGATCCATTTACGGTTTTGAGGAACATCAACAAGAAGTACCTCAACAATCCCCGAAACCTCAAAGCTCGAGAACAAGGAGTACGGCATCTACATCTTTGTGTTGAACGTTATCGCCGACGCCATCAACAAGGAAAGTACTTCCTGCACGAACATCCAGCGGGAGCCGATAGCTGGGACGATGATGAGGTGCAGTCCCTTCAAAAGTTGGATGGAGTCTTCACAGTTTCAGGACCAATGTGTGCTTGGGGCATGCGAGCTTGGAGTCAACGGCAAGGTGGAGGATTCGTCTACAAGCCGACCAAGTTCATCACCAACAGCCCCGAGATTGCCAGGATCCTTGACACTCAGTGTTCGAATCGTCGAGGTGGACCGATACATCGGCACATTTCTCTGGTGGGAGGCCTTGCAAATTTGTGTGCTGAGTACCCTCAAGAGATGGTCAATGCGGTGCTTGAGGGATTGAAGAGACAAATGATGAAAGATGGAGCACTTAGCTCAGTTGAGGCCTATGCCAGTGGTCCGGTGCCGACAGAACCTCTTTTTCCAGGAGGATGGTCCGAAGTCGCTGAGGAGTTCTATGACGACATTTCGGGAGAACTTCTACCTGCTGAAGGAGTTCGCAAAGCCCGACTAGAAGAGATCGAGTGGGTGCACAAGATCAAGCTCTACGACAAAGTCCCTCGCAGTCAAGCCATTCAGAGGGGCAAACCCATCTTGCCAGTGAGATGGGTGGACGTCAACAAAGGAGATCGTCAGAAGATGAATTTGCGTTCAAGGTTGGTTGGAAAAGAGCTGAAAGCCAAGACCAAGGAAGCGCTTTTGGCTCATGAACTTTTCTCGGCAACCCCGCCGTGGGAAATGGTCAAAGCACTCTTCAGTTTGCTGGTCACGGACTTGCCGAAGGAGTTGGGTGGCAACTATCCGATGACCATGGGTGTTTTTGATATCTCGAGAGCGCATTTCATGCCAGCTGCTCAGAGGGAGCTCTACATTGAGATCCCGGCCGAGGACTTGGACAAGGATGATGGTGATGTTGTGGGCCAGCTGAATCGAGGGATGTATGGGTTCAGAGATGCATCCCATGCTTGGATGGAAGATTGGCAAGACCTTCTTAAAGGTGGAGGATTCAGCGTTGGTGCAGCAAATCCAGCCTTGTTTTACAATGCGGCTGACTTTTGTCGTGGTGCAGTACATGGAGATGATTTCTATGTGGTTGGTCCATCCTATGCGGTGGACAAGGTCAAAGAGATGCTGGGGAGCAAGTACCAGATGAGGGAGAGTCATCGATTGGGTTTTGAAGCTGGGTGTACACAACATGCCACGGTCCTCAACCGTGTGGTGACTTTGGGTGAGGATCAAGGTCGCAAATGGGTTCGAATCGAGCCTGACAAGAGACACATTGAGTTGATTGTGCAAGGTGTTGGGATGTCTATGAAATCGTCGGGAGTGGTCACCCCTTCGACCAAACCAACAGATGCACAAGCTTCAGCTTTGGAGACCTCAGCAGAACTCAGTCCGAAAGATGCCTCTCGATACAGATCGGGTGTTATGCGTGCAAGCTTCTTGGCGCAGGAGCGCAGTGACATCGCAGAGACAGTCAAACGAATGGCACAAGGGATGGCGAAGCCGAGAACTGCTCACTGGGAAATGCTGAAAAGATTGGCCAGGTATTTGGTCAGCACTCCAAACGTTTGTCTGGTGTATCATCAACAACGGATGCCGGATTTTATTCGAGTCTGTGTTGACAGTGATTTCGCTGGAGATAAAGTTGGACGGCGATCCACGACTGGAATGGTGCAGTTCTACGGGAGACATGTGCTTAAGACATCGAGCAATTTGCAAAGTGTCCTTGGTTTGAATGTTTCAGAGGCTGAATACTATGCTCTGACTCATGGTGCTTCACATGCTTTGGGAATGCAATCTTATTTCAATGATCTTGGATTGACACCTGGTATTGTGATTGAGAGTGACAGTAGCAGTGCAAAAGCCTTTGCGAGCAGACAGGGGCTTGGAAAGCAACGACATGTTCAAGTTCGTTTTCTTTGGCTGCAGCAGGCAGTAGCAAAGCACAGAGTGGTCATCCGGAAGATCAACACAAAACACAACCCGAGCGACATCCTGACCAAGTCATCCGAATCTGCAGTCATCAAACGACACATGGAGACAATGGGTTTGGAGACGCACGAGCTCAATACGCACTTTCAGAAGTCCATTCACTAAGTGATGGGCCGGACTCCGCTACCTTCCTGTCTCACACAATACGTGTGATCGACAGAGGAGGAGTGATGAAATTCGCAGACCTCCGACTAGCATGAAAGGCCCAAAACGCAGACAGCTGTGACATAGGAGTTCATCATAAACCCATATATAGTATTAGTAGCGGTGTTTGTCAGGCAGTCTAGAATTTGGGTCCATAGCCAGCCACGGCAGGGAGCGGATCCTGTTTTGCAGCCCGCTGCTGCCTCTTCCCAAACCGATGGAGCCGTGTCGATTCGTCGAATTTCAGGTTTTGTCCACAAAACAGTGTTGTAATACCCAAAATCTCTTGGCTCAAATTTCACGTTCAATTTCCATTTTGGGACATTTTGAGCCTCTAAGTCTTTAAGTTTTGGCCACCAAACCACTGAAGAGTTTGGCGATTTCAAGTTTGAACTCCGACCTCTCCAGGTTTGTGAAGGATCCTACTCCGAATCATTCACGCCTTTTTGACGATAGTCCTGAAGCACGAGGATTTCTCCAACAGTAGATCAGGCTCCGACTCCGATCTAGGTTTACCTGAGTTTGGTTCCATTTGACCTGGCCCTCTGGTCCAAGAACACCATGAGTCATTCTAGCATCCGGAGCGTGTCAGGAGAACGGCTGTTTGCAGAGGAACCGCGAAAGCTTCGAGGTTCGAGCAGTGTGCCTTCCGAAACGCAGATGTTGAGGGAGGGTTCCTGCCAGTTACGACCTGCTTTGGCAGGGATCTGGCAGTTCTAGGGTATTAGTATTACAGGAATTGATAGGGTATTAGTATTATTGTGATTATGATCATCATATATCATGATTATCATTGTCATGATTATTGTCGCTATGATTGTTGCACTATTATTATTATTATTATTATTATTATTATTATTGTCAATATTGCATGACTATTACTGTTATTGTTGTCATAAATTAGTCATACTATTAAATTATGATCATGAACACTCTTAGTACCCCTGATGTTTTTGGACGCAACTGCGGTGCCGCAGGCGACCTTGGCACCCATTGACAAAGATCTCCTGGACTGGCTGTTCAGCAGCTCGGCGCGAGGGGACGCCTGGAATCAGATTCTGTGTCATGGATCAGCTCAGGTGAAGAAGAAAAGGCTCCAATCGTGTACGTCGCTTTCGGAAGCATTGTGAGACCAAGCAAGGACCCGGGTCAGTGGCTTGGCGACTTTTGGTTAGTGCCGGTTTGGCACCTTTGCGAAATTGATGGACCCCATGGAATTTCCCGTGTCCATTCAGAAGTTCCACACCTTTTTGAATGTGCAACCACTGCTTTGCCAATGGTGGCATTTTGATTTATTTGATTTCACTTGAGGAAACCAGAACTTTGGACAGATGTGGCAACACCAATGATGTGGTAAACCCAATGCCGTAGTGAACAACTACCTTTTGGGGATGAGGGATACTCCCAAAACGGCAAGTTTACTGAGGAACATGATTTCAAACCACTAAATGAAGGGTATTTGAGAGCTACCATATTTTTAGCCAAACCCATATTGAGCATGATCTATAGCTTTGGGTTTGCCACATTCGTACATCCCCAATGACTTACCATTCCTGGCTGGGTTTTCAAGCATCTCTTGATCCCCAAAATTCATCGGACGAGAGGAGATGATTGAAAAGCTAGCCAAAGCGCTAGATGGTGGTGACAAATGGCGTGTTCTATGGGTACTTTGGACGCAACCGTGAGGTGATCCCTGGTGAAGCAGCGGCTATGGGTCAAAACTATGGACCACAAAAAATGGATGGGTTGATGAAAATGGACCCATCCCCATTTTATGAAGTCTACAGTTTCAAGTTGTGCCTGCCTCTGGTTGGATCTCCACAGTCACAAGCGGGATGGTTTTTAGGTACCCATGGGCGTTGCAGGGTATCAGCATGTCTGCTTTGGTGGGCCGATCTGTTCTTGAAGTCCATCTTCAACTTTCCAGACTTGTTAGGTAGCACTGAGCACAGATTTCGGGCCCTTTTTGTATTGGAACATCCAAGCTTTGCACCTGATGACTTTATTGGATGGGTTGAACCCTCCAACCAGTTATCATGGGGTGTCAACCCCCCCTGGGGGTGAATTGTTGAGGGACTTGACGAGCACATCCCACTAGACCCCCCAAAATGTTGGCTTTTGCACCCCGAAAAAACTTTGCTGGTGAGAATTTTTAGGAGAGCTGAGCCACTCCTTTCGAGTAGAGCCAATAAATTTTTCCATGAAGTAGTTGATCCAATCACGATAGTCATATTCTATTTTATTGGGGGATCAACAGGACCCCCCCAAATTCTGTTGATTGAATCCATTAAGTTCCCCATTTTCATGTATTGTTGGGGAGGGTCACTGACCTGACACCCCCAGGTCTTACCCGACGAGCTGCAGAGCTTCCTTCCCAGCGAACGGCCCGGTTTGGGGCGATGGCGGGTGGAACGCTTCGTACCACAGGCATATCTGGGCCTGGTACAGGGCAGACGAGTCGTGGGTTGGTGATTACCCTCTACGTGGCTTGCGAACGAACATCACCTAGCGAAGAAGTTCGATGATTTTCCCAGCGAACGAAACCTCGATGGCCACGGGGATTTTCAGTTGCCATGTGACGGTACCCAGAGGGTATGTGAAATTTAACCACCAAATATGAGATTGAAGCATCAAAAACATGGGGATATACCGGTATACCTGACCAATGATGATTGGTATCAAAGTTTCGAGGGTGAACCCAACAGAATCTCGGGCGAATTTCCCGCTGGAATCAAAGACATTTGATTTCACCTGGTCTTACTGAAGTTGTGTCAGCACAGAATGGTGATTTTGCAAAGGGTCTTGAGTTTATGAGGGCCAACGATTGGATTGTTGTGAAAAGGTCACTGGTTCTTGCTGGTTGCATCATTTACAGTAACTCCGAAATTTTGTTGGTAAATCTCATATCAAATCTCCCTAGCTTTCAGGGTGTAAACACTTCAGCAAAAGCAGGCGGATGTCCTGAAGTGTGAGAGGCCGCAATCTGACCGGTTTTGCCCAGGGAGCATGGATCAAACTTGGGTATCCAAAAATGGAGTCATCCCATGCTCCTACATCGCAGTCATCATAAACCCTAAGGGGCCCCCAGACTCAACAGATCCAGTACATACTACCAGGGTTTCCGGGAGGGGAGGTGAAGATTCTTTGCCGGGGGGAAGGGATCACTTTGATTTTCTTGCTGTCAACTTGGGCCAAGAATTCCGTGCAGTTTCTTGACCTTCCAGGGTCCGATGCTTCCTGAGTCACATGGGTGCGAACAGCACCACAGAAACTTGGATCGCAGCTTGGGTTGAGATTCCACTTGTGGAATGCTGGGAAGCATGGAGTGTGTACCTGATTTGGTGTCTGAAAAAAGAGTCCACCCCAATCAAACAAACCAAATAGTAGAGGTATATGATATGACTGATGAGTGCACCAGCGAACCTCCGTTGAAGCCTCCAGATTAGAGTCGTACCATTCCTCGCCTTCAGAGCAGCTTGAGGAGTCGCTGGTGTGCAGCATACCCATGCTTTGCTGCCTGGGCTCTCAGATGCATCAGCCATGGTGGTACTTGCTTTCTTGAAAACATTGGTGAATTGAACTGGGGGCTGTAGTGGTGGTACTGCAGAAAAACTAGGGATCACTGCCTTGAGGCGGGCGTGGGTTTTCTACGATTGTGGTTTTGGAGATAGACTGAGAAATGAGGACTTTATATTGTAATTTACAGGGATTTATGCGTCTGGAACATGAAATTTCGATGTTTCCTCGAAGATGTCAATATGCCCAAAAAAAGCTTTTGTATTTCAGCAACATCAACTTCAACTCAATATGATTCTGGTGATTCCAACTCGAGGACCCTCAACTCGGTTCAGCTTCAATGCATTTTTTAACGTAGCATGAAGTGCTATGTTATCCAAGAAGAAGACTTCAACGTAGCATTAAAGTCAACAGGAGTGCAAGAGAAGATAACTTCAACGTAGTATGAAGTGCTATGTTATCCAAGAAGAAGACTTCAACGTAGCATTAAAGTCAACAGGAGTGCAAGAGAAGATAACTTCAACGTAGCATGAAGTGCTATGTTATCCAAGAAGAAGACTTCAACATGACAAAAATATGGAAGTTAACATAACAACATGACATCCTGTGTGACGCAAGTGAACATGACGTTAACACTCCCCCCCCACCCACCCCCCCATATATAACATCATGTGTGACGAAAATGATATGGAAGTTAACATAACAACATGACATCCTGTGTGACGCAAGTGAACATGACGTTAACACTCCCCCNCCCATATATAACATCATGTGTGACGAAAATGATATGGAAGTTAACATAACAACATGACATCCTGTGTGACGCAAGTGAACATGACGTTAACACTCCCCCCCTCACCCATCCCCCCATATATAGCATCATGTGTGACGAAAATGATATGGAAGTTAACATAACAACATGACATCCTGTGTGACGCAAGTGAACATGACGTGAACACTCCCCCCCACCCCACCCACCCCCCCATATATAACATCATGTGTGACGAAAATGATATGGAAGTTAACATAACAACATGACATCTTGTGTGACGCAAGTGAACATAACGTTAACACTCCCCCCCCATAGCAGAAGAAACAACATAGTAACATCTTGGCCGGTTTTCCCCCCGCAGCAGAAGAAACAACATAGTAACATCTTGGCCGGTTTTCCCCCCGCAAGCAAAAACATGGAAAAACTCCCGCCCGCCTCGGGGCGGTGTACCCAAAAACTACAATATCCAATTTTGGGGCTTAAGACCATGTCGCACAATTGTTTGGTGGTATGCCCAACTCAAACCTAGGCTTCGTCATCTTCTGGCCAAACATATTTTGTTGCCCCGGGCGGCCCAGGCGTCAAAGTTTGAGGTGCCCCACCGTTTCACAGACAGTCGATGGCTTCTGCCCTAGGTCCTTTCTACATGGACCAGTTCGAATGGACTTGGACGGTCTGTGAACATATCGGGGCTGGTTTGCAGGCCGGCGCACGTGGGGTGAGGCGGCTTCAGCCTCTGAAAGAACCAGGTGAGCTTCATATCAGATCTTACCCTCAAGACTGCCGGATAATCCACGGGTTTCCCTCCAAACAATCAGAAACACCCATCATGTTTGTTCAATGGTCAACCTGAAAGGATGATTTTACCACTCTTGGATATGCAGGCTCCGTGGCTGTGAGAGTCAATGGCCCCGTCAGGTCCCTTCTGGGAACTGCTGTGTCAAAGAAGGCCACATATTTAGCATGATATTTCGGAGATTTTTCCTCACCTTGGTTTCCTAAGAATTCCTAAGATCTATCCAAGGGTTTCCCTCCAAAAAAAGGGCAGCCAGGGTTTCCGCCAAAAGGGCAAGGATTTCCCATGATGATCAACTCTCTCGCCTTCCGGCAGATTGGCAAAGCCTCGAGCGTCGAAGAGATTCAGGCCAAACTGCAGAGGCTCAGGGCTGATGTGATGATCCTCGCAATTGGTGGCGACTGGGTTTGGGGTCTGGGGATAACCAAAAGTATTCACCAAGGCAGGGTTGCCTGGGCCCCCCTGTGCTTCAGTATTTCCCAGAGAAAGGGAGAAGGACTCGGGGGTTGGAGATATTGTCAGCACCACCTGAGACTTGCAGCATTTTTGCAGCTTTCACGCAAGCAACAGAAAGAACCATGAGCATCAACGAGCGGATGACTTGATTTGCAACTCAAAAGCCTGGGTGTTTTCATTCTATGTTTGTTCGCTGAAATTCTGAACATGATGACGGGCGCTTGAGGTGGGAAATACACCTCCATATTACATGTTCCCCTGAGTTTCCTCAGGCCATTGATGCTGGGTAAACTTCGGTTTCGTGGTGTGGTTGGTTCGTTTTTATCAACTGCGAATTGCGAAAAAAGGAACAAACACAAGGTGGTCATTATATCCCACAAAGAGGTGATATCCGTGACATCATATTTTCTTGGGGTTTTCAAGGATAGCCATAGACAGTGGCTCGTGTTCCTGGAACATGTGGCCCCGCCTCCGACCCATCTCTGCCCTTGCCCTGCGCTCCTTGCAGCCGGCCGAAAGGCGGGGGCCGTCTCAGTATCTCTGAACATGATTGGAACATCATTAATTCTCACAGCAAAAGCGGGCATTTTTTTTTGGCATCCCCATGCTTGGAACAAACCGTTGTGTCCCTTTGGAAGAGCCTAAGTTGCTGTGTTGGGGTATCTCTTAATCAACATTTGGGGTCGCGGTCTGCGAGTCAAGCCTTTCACGAGGGGACCAACAGATCTTGTACAGTCCCATGAAAGCACGAACTTTGAAACTTTGAACCATACCTTCATATCTTGAGGATGAAATTATAGCAATGTCTTGATTGGTAGCCCAACCACATCCAACAGCCATCCCATACCTTGATTCATGGTCAAACGTCTCCAGGGGCTGCAGGGGAAGCGGTCACTTGTGGAGATTCTCAAGGCCAGGAGTGGGATGGCTCCCTTAAGGAGCCACCGATGCACAGAAATGGGTAAGGTTTAGGCATCTTGAGGCATGTTTTTGGGGTGTGTGGACTGAATATATTTAGATTGATGTCAGTGTATATTCCATCAACACGCATGACTTCATGGAGATTTACACCTTAAGTGCTGAATGGTGATAGACCCCCCAAAGATGGAACAAGCAATGACAATGGGTACAAGATGGTACACGCGAGAGATAGCTGGATAGAGCCGACAATAATAGCGTGGAAGAACCAACAAGTTCGGAGGTCAAGCCATTGGTTATGGGTCACCTTGGCACGACGGGGGTTCAAGAGACCAGGAATCAGGGCAGGGATGTTTCTTTGTTGCACGAAGATTAGACCTTTTTATAAACACCTCAAAGCATGTTGAAGCATCTTTCAAAATCTGAAGCGCGTCAACGTGATGTCAGGTCTTTCAGCAGTCCCAATGTGGAATTGGCTTCTGGCGGAGAGTCTCCTGGCTGAGTAGATGACCTGCCCAGTAAACCTGGACACAAGAAGGGTACCGCTTGATCGTCGCTTGTTTGAGAGGGGTTGTCTCAAAAGTGGAACCCCAAATCCTATGGCCTGTCAGCCCTTTCCTTTAAAAAAAATATGGCCGTTTTGGGGCATCCCCAATTTTGAGGCACACCCAAATGGTAGCTCAGCCTGCTATCAGCTGCTAGGCTGGAGAATGAAGATGATCCCCACTTGCATCCACCACAATCAACGCAGGACTGGGACGCGCTTGCGAAGCAATTGGGTGAGGCTCAATCATTGTCAGCCAGTTTGGAAGGTTTTCTTGTTTCGCCTGATCAACAGTATAAAGTATGCTAGTCAATCACTATTTTCACCATATTTTGCGGGTTTTCTGAGCTTAGCTTCTTTTTTCCACCGCCGATGATCCCAGGAGGATGATGCCCACCTGGACAAAAATTCGGGCCAAGCAGTCGAGGCTTGGAGATGCTTCAAACACACCATGGGGGGGTCCTAAGTCAATGGGGTGGCCATAAAGCATCCATTCCAGTATAAACCATCCAGCTATTGGGGATGCCCCATTTTAATCCATTTTATGGCAATAAATGGAGATATAATTGGCAATGTAACGGAACTATTCTACGCAAAAGAACATGGTATTGGGCTTGGCTGAAAATGGGGTATACAGTATACCATCATTTTATATCAATTTACATAGGCACAATGATCATAAACTTTTAAACAAGGGTTTGTTGGGGCACCTTATCTTCAGACAAAGCCGCCTGTCTTTCTTCGAAGAGCAGAGTTTACTGAGTCGACGGTGTTTGGTATCTTGTAGTCCCCATTCGAGGTTTCTTGACACATCTGACTTAGGCTTTCCAACCAAGAAGGGAGGGCATTCCGTGCCACCCAAAAGTACCATCCGAGACCCACCAACAAGAGCAGATCCACCTTATTCCAGCGGGAAGGGATGAAAGGGCATGGACATACATATATATACACATATATACACATATGTACACATATATACATATATATATATAGATACATATCCATGTACTTTATAAATCAGTTCGCCAGATCTTCGGTCCCTTTGATATCTGATGATGGGTTCAATGTCTTTTCCCCTGGTCAGGCACCGGTGCAGCTATTCGAGGGGTTGGAGAGCCCTTGGCCATACCTCTCCGAAGTGGACGAAAGGCTGAGTACGATCTCAGCGGGTCCGCACTGGCCTTGGAAGTCCAACATGTCTGAGCGGCTGGAGGCACTGCAAACTGCGACCAATTTTTGTGGCATCCCAATCCAGCATGGGCATCCCCGCAAGGAGAAACCTCGGTTTATGACTGCTGGTCATAGCACCGATGATGTGTTTTTCCAACAGATCAATAACATCAGTCCCCCCCTCATGAAAATTCTCCTGTGCTGCTTCAAAGCCCATTCAATGGCGAATCATTTAGAGGTTTCCGTTTTGTCATGGGCATACTAAATCATCTGGGTATGGGTCAAGTCATTGGGTACCCCAATAATATCCAACAATTGGATGTTTGATATGAAACCTAGACTTAAATCAGTGGTTCCCCAGGTCTTTAATTTTAACCCATACCTATCTATTTTCACTAAGATTTTCCATGATAAACCATCCAGCATATCCAGCATCATCCAGCTATTGGGGTACCTCTCAAAAGCTGGAGGCGGTTCGGGTCGAGTTCACAGCTCCAGCGAACTACACCGTACTGGACGAACTCTTGGACCAGGCCTGAGCTGTGGAGCCATGATGATGATTCCTGTTCCTGTTCAGGTCAAAATAGTTGAGATTTCAACTTCTATATTTGGGGTTGTAAGAATGTTTGACAGGTTTTCCGAAGACCAATACTGCTGACGATAGATCATCCACACCAGGTTTTGACCAATTTAGAACTGGGAGGATGCACAGGATTGACTTTCGAATCATGGCTCCCACCCAGTATGTAGCCGTAGCCTCTCTTTGGGATCAATTCTGACCCATGTTTGCTGAGATTGCTGGGGTCATTGGAGTACCGGTTGGCTGGGTCAACGTTAAGTACTTGGGTGTGCATCAAAAAGGCATCCTAAGTGGATAGTAACCACATTATAACCCACTTATATATGGTCTCTCTCTCTCTCTCTGTATATATATATATACATAATTATATATATACACATATGTATACATATATAGGTGTATATCTATATATACATGTATATGGGTTGTATGTAGGTTACAAACCGCTTCTGATAGGATCTATCTATCTATCTATCTATCTATCTATCTATCTATCTATCTATCTATCTATCTGCCTATCTGCCTATCTGCCTATCTGCCTATCTGCCTATCTACCTATCTACCTATCTACCTATCTACCTATCTACCTATCTAATCTACCTATCTAATCTACCTATCTAATCTACCTATCTAATCTACCTATCTACCTATCTACCTATCTACCTATCTACCTATCTATCTATCTGTCTATCTATCTATCTGTCTATCTATCTATCTATCTGTCTATCTGTCTATCTGTCCATCTGTCCATCTGTCTATCTGTCCATCTGTCTATCTGTCTATCTGTCTATCTGTCTATCTGTCTATCTGTCTATCTGTCTATCTATCTATCTATCTATCTATCTGCCTATCTGCCTATCTGCCTATCTACCTATCTACCTATCTACCTATCTACCTATCTACCTATCTACCTATCTACCTATCTACCTATCTACCTATCTACCTATCTACCTATCTATCTATCTATCTATCTATCTATCTATCTATCTATCTATCTATCTATCTATCTACATAGATAGGCTAGGAATGGTATAAAAACCTAAGATCTCCTGGCCCCTCAAGGAGACGGTGCTGCCCGTGCAGACGGATCTAGACCTGGCGGCTGTGGCCCGTGTGGCCAGCAAGGCCTCAACGGATCAGATGCGGTTGCTGTTCCAGCAGTACTTGGAGGGCCAAAGTAAGGCCCGTGCGCCTCGGGGGGGGATGGGGGGGGCCGGTTGAGACATGTTGAGACATGGGATGATGGCGGGTACTTTTTAAGATTTTAGAAGGGTTCGAATAGTCTTAGAATTAATGGAATTTCGATTTGTGTTTTTTATGTTCCGTCCTCACTGTTGGACAGTGGTACTTGTCCGTTGGAAGGAAAGACCTGCCATTTCATTCTTGATTGGCTTGGTGCATCCATAGTAGCGAAGATTTGCAGTGTACTCTCGTTGTGTCGATGTGAAATGCGCAGATGTCTCTTGATTAGCATCCAACCCGAAGACTAGATGCCATCGGTTTTTTTGGAGAATGGCTTCCGGTTTTTTCAGCAGAGTTTGAGAATGAAGACCTGTGGATTTGGGTCATCTTTTGTATTAACCCCATTTATTCACATACCTGAGAGTATTTTCCATTTTTTTTGGGGCAGTAACCAATTTTTTCCAAGTTTTCTTGGAGATTCCCAGGGACTTGACCCGCGGAAGGTGGTCGATCATCGCTTCGAGTGCGCGAGCCTGGTGTCTATCCTTGCTAGCATCTGCCAGATGCAGAGCAGGTGCCATTGGCTCCATTGGCTTGTCCCACGATCCTGATTTCAGTTTCATAATGGGTATGTAGTGAGAAAATAATGGAGAATATCATGTGGATGTAGTGTAGGGGATATATTTACAATTGTAATGTAGGACAGCTAATGCCATAAACTTGCCAGTTGGGGATGGTTTTTTTACCATTTCTGGTTATTTTAGGGATGGTTTATTTCATTGGGTTTACAACAGTAATGATAGATACAATCCTGGAATTGTGTCACGTTGATGGCAGGCATTTGGTCGATGCTGCAAGCTGTGTCACATCTGTCATGTGTCACCAGACTATAATTGGGGAGTGAATTTTATTTGTGCTTAATTGTTTCTATTTGTTGTGTTTTTTCTTGCAACCCCCAGAAAGATGGCAAAATCAAATTGGAACATGGAATCGCCGGGGTTGCTATGGTCAACCAGCTGGCCGGGCAATTGAGTACGAAGTTACGAATTTTACCATGCATTTTTTCCCCCTAAATTTACCTGACTAACAAAGAAAATGAAGGGTATCAAAGATTGGCCACAATAAATCCAGCCATTTTCACGGCGATATAATAATGATAGAATGGGATGTAATGAATGGACAATCACATGGCGTTGGTCAAAAAAAGCATCCAGTGGTTCAGAATCTCGGTCAAAAGAATGGTCATCAAATGCGGGGAACGGCCCACTTTCAGACATGGGTATTTTTTTGACCCTGTCTGAAATCTGGAAAACACCTAGGAAGTGCCGTAATCCTAGGATGGATCGAGATTTTCTGTTGAGTTTTGCCTTGCGCAACTGTGCAACATGGATTGTAATCTGGTGGGCGTCGCAACCTCTAAATGCACTTCTTGGGTCCCTCGTATAATCTACGACGAGAGAGAGAGAGAGAGAGAGATCTTCCTTCTGCATTCTTGCCTTGCAGGGTTCTTCATCCTCGCCTTTCGCAAAGCATCAAAAAACAAGTCCTGTATCAGTTTCTGCAACATATCTTCCAGTTTTTTCAACTTCAACTTATCTCTCCCAGTTTTCGGTGTCACCAGGTGTCAGCTGCTGGAGGACACCGAAGACTTGGAGCTCCAGCTCTCCCAGTGGCACGAAGCGTTGGTGACGCAGCTGCTGCAGCGACCACTGCGACCCCGCGATGCTTTGGTGCTCCTGGCCTCCATGCGATGGTGCAACGACGCCTTCCGAGGCAGGAACCGCGCCAGGGACTGCGGGGATGAGGCGGGTTATACTGTGCCTCTACAACTGGATGATATTTATACATAATATATATATATATATATTATAGATGAGATTTAGGGTTTTCCCACTGAATATTAATTGGACACTTGACTTTGTGATGTTGTGAAAGTTGTGAAAGTTGCTGGTGGTCATCGATGTTTACCCCCAATTAAGTGATGGGGAAAATCATAGCTGCTGACCCACCTGTGGTGCAACAGAGCTGCTGGCCAAGGGGACGCTGCGACGAAGATTTTGGAAGTGACCACTGAAGTCCTCCAAAGCGAGGATGATGAGGCGAGACCTCTGGGGTCAGGGGGTGTGTTGTTGTTTTTTTTTTTTTCCGAGCTGCTAAGCAAGAAGAACAGTTGGATGGCAGAGTTTGAGGCTGGTGAATCACCCACTGCACATAGCGACAACTTTTGATCCCTTCTGTTTTGGTAAAATGTGGCTGTTTTTTCAGCATTGTTTTGGTGTCAAAGCCCTGGAACGGAACTGGACGGTATTCCAGCTCAATGCTTTGGATGATTTGGATTTGTGCAGAGCTTGGACGTACCCCTCGGGGGCTTTCCATGGGGTTCCCAAATCTCGCTACTGAGATCACCATTTCCATATCACTATTTGGGTCTGAGAATAGGCTACACCTCCGAAAAAAAACCATGGTTCATTTGTTTTTTTTCCAACATTTAGAAACCTCAAAAATGCCTTCTGAGAAGTGACGAGACCACCCCAGGCAGCGCCTTCCGCCTCCGAGCTTCTGTTGGCGCTGGAGGCGCTGAGCCTGCTGCGGCAAGGGCAGCCAGGGCTTGAGGCGTCTTGCAGGCGGGGGTGGTGACCTAAGATGGGGGACTTGACTGAGAAAGATGAAAAATCGTGATTTAGTAATTTAGTATCATTCAATATGACTTCATATTTTTTGACATGATAGTGATTTAGTATATGATGTCAATGCCGTAGTATATGATGTCAATGCCGTCAAAACGGGTCTGTGTATAATTAAGTGTAGAGCCTACCAATTTGATGAGGAAATGGTGACTTAATTCATCCAACCAAACGCTACCTGAGAAGAAACGCTTCAACTGCTTATTGCTGCTTCTTGTGGTTGTTCATCCCCTGATTCAGACCCATCCCGGTTTGCTGAGCCCAAAAGATCCCGTATGTTCACCATGATTACAGTTGCGACCCAAGAGCGACCCTGGCGGTTGATCCTGAAAAATGGACGGGTGAACCCCAAAATCAGCTAAACTGGATGTTCATCCCCTGCAAAATGGTGGTATTGACCCATCCCGGAAGAATGGTGAATCCATTGATAGTATTTTCTGGTGGACTCCCAAGGCTCTTGTACAAAATGTTGCGAATTTTCCGTACATTTCGAGCCGGTACAAGATGGCCGCCCCAGTTCTAAATTTGGCCAGATACCCAATGCCATGAAATGGATGGCCGGGGATGGTTTACGGCAGGTTTACTTCATGGAGAAGGCCCAGCAATCACCAAGAAAATGAACCTTCCCCCTGCAGTATACACATTTTGGCAGAAAGCTTCCCCCTTGATGGCATTGGGTTTACCTCATTACACTTGGGGATACATACCTCACCAATAAAGCCAACGATTTTTGCCAATCATGCCAGTTGTCGCAAGAATCATCCATCCCTAGAAGGGGTATTGGCTTTACCTCAATACCCAACTATCCCAGTATCATAGTCATGGTCCCCTGAAGGGTATAATTCTTGCCAACACATATCATACTTGCACATGATTCCAAATTATCCATAAACGCATATCCCCGATGCTTAAAACTGCTTAAATCATCCACAAATCCCATCTCCAAAATGATAGTCATCATGATATATCCCAGTACTCCACCATCTTCTGGTGAAGTTCCATTCAATTTCCCACCATTTTTTCACGGCGAAACCTGGCCCCGTGGAAAAAAGTCCGCTTCAGCAACCGAATTTAGACGCTTCAGCAACCAAAATATCGCGCTTCAGCAACCAAGATCTTTGCGCTTCAGCAACCAAGATGTTCGGGATTCTGCAAACTTCCGCGCAAATGCACAACCAAGTTCCATGTGAATCTGCAACCAAGATCCGTGCCTTGGGACAACCAAAGAGGTTGGATGCTACATCACATCCCAATTCCTGCTGTACGAGTCAGGAACTCATGGCGCACAGATTTGATGTTGCCTTGCCCATGGAATGGGGGCGGGTTGGGTTTCGGGGTGGGGGGGGGCGATGATAACGTTCTAGTCGAGTGGCAAACATGACTGATGCTGTTGCGCATGTCGGCTCCAACAGTCCACACACAAGATGCTGGTGATCCGTACTTTCTTCACATCCTTGGTTTCCAGCCACCCTTGGTTTCCAAATCATCGTTGGTTTCCGAATCTTTCCGCAGCCGGCCCCGTGGCTAGAAGCCAAGGGAGTTGGCCAACCGTTTGCTGGCTCTCCTGGGCTGCGGCCCAACCTTGGTACAATTGCTGCTGTCCATGCGATCGGAGCACCGCAAAGCCCAGGCACTGAGGTGCCATTGGTGCCGGGGGGATCACTTTGGGGTATACCGCAAAATCGGCATTTTAGTATGAACAAAAATAATTGGCCATGGTTTTTTTTTTGGACCCTGTTTGTAGACAAAACCATGTTGGCCCATTTTGGGCGTAAATTAGACAATCGTTTGGGGTTTTGAGATTGTTTTTTTTGGAATCTCTGATGTCGGGAGGTTGCTGTGGGACTTGGCGCCAAGTTTCACACAGTGTTTCGCGCCGTCAGTTCATCATCATCAAAATCACCATCACCATCACCATCACCACCCCCAGCCCCAGCAGCAGCAGCAGCAGCATCATCACCATCACCATCATCATCATCATCATCATCATCATCATCATCATCATCATCATCATCATCATCAGCAGCACCAGCACCAGCACCAGCACCAGCACTAGCACCAGCACCAGCACCACCACCACCATCATAGTCATCATGAAAGAAGTGCAATTTCAGCCCGCCTCGCCAACATCTCGTAGTGCCTCAGGCTGCTGGCGTCCCTGGCGCTGCTGCCCGAAGCCCTGGCGCAGCCGGGCGGCAGGTCCTCGAGTCCCTGCGGGGCGATCTGTGTGGCGCGGCTCAGCGGTGTGCGCTACGGGCGCGATGCGGTGGTGGAACAGGAGACGGCCGCCTCTTGGTGGAGTTTGGGATGGAAATCATGGCGTTGGCAAAATGCTGTGATTTTTGCTGATTTAAGTCATGTGGTCCATTTGCCAACTTGAACTTTTGGGGGTCCCAGTTTGATGACTTTACTGATATGGTCCTCAAATTGGATTGTAGATTGAAGTTAGGGGGTATAAAGGTGTTGGGAAAATGTTTGGGCGATTTTGGAGCACTGTATATATCCACCTGTGTTTGATGTGATGCTTCTTTGTTTGGCTGGTAATTCTTGAGTCGT
The DNA here is from genome assembly GCA_003297045.1 of Symbiodinium sp. clade C Y103. Lineage (NCBI taxonomy): Eukaryota > Dinophyceae > Suessiales > Symbiodiniaceae > Cladocopium > Cladocopium sp. clade C. The sequence continues at coordinate 620,064 of BGPT01000149.1, read as the reverse complement.
ATCCCCTGTCGATGGAAGTACTTGGCAGATGATTCTGGGTTGTCATTTTAGACCGGGAAGAGTGCGACATTTTGGGCGCCTAACTAACTATACAATTTTTGACCCATAGCTGTGCCATCTTGGTGAAATCCTCAAGTCATTCCGTATGGACCGGGTGCTTCTCCCGGGGCATCCCAAACCGGTTTCTCAAAACACAAAAATGGACAGCTTGGAGAATTTTTGGGTCCAACCCACATCTGGCCATGTCATCTCAAGGCGGCCGCGGCCTTTACCTTGAGCCGCTGTGGTGCATGGACTTCGGGGAGTGGCAACTATCTGTTGATGCAGGCGTCCCTGGAGCCTGGCAGTTTTAAAAGGGGGATTGACATGAAAGATAGGTGCTGATGGGTAGGACATGCACAGATACACCCAAATTTTGATCTATACTTGGAGTATTCCTTTATTTATTCAAATTTATTCATTTATAATATATATATATATATACATATTGAATTGATGTCTTTTCGGCGGTTCTTTTTCCATGGGGTGAAATCCCTGGGTTTTCTCCAGGCGTTGCGCCGGGACATGGAGGCAATTGAGGTGTGGCCTGGGAAAGAGCACCGCCCAAAAAATCAGATGCAAAGTTGGTAAAATACCAAAATGATCTTCATGATTTTTGACATGGCTACAGATTTTGATTTTTCACAACCCCATTGGAGGGTTGCAGATTTTTTGGATGATTTTGTTTTTTTTCCATCTTTCTTGGGGTTGCTATAAATGGTATCATTGGTTTTTCACTAAGTATTGTGATACAATCCCATTTGCCAAATATAGGCAACATGCTATTTAGGTTTTGATGATCCCCCAAATATGATGCGGTTAAATATTGTCCATGGTACCACATGTCCATGGTACCACATGTGAATGAAATTCCCCAGTTGATGTTCATCCCCCGAAATCTGGCAAATATGGCAAATCATAGGTCATACTTGGGGGTGCGATTGGACATTTTTATAGCTATAACCATGGGGAACAACAAAAAACTCCCAGAAGTTGGGATATAATCCCTACAACCATGGGTTATATATATATATACACATGATATATATATATATATATATACATGATATATATATATATATATATACATGATATATATATATATATATCATGTATATATATACACATGTATATATATATAGATACATGATATATATATATATTTATACACATATGTATATAAAACCACCAAAAGATCCGTGGACCTGCAGCGTCCTAGGTCGGGCCCTTCCCCTTTCCAGTCTGTCCAGGCTGGGGGTGAAGATCCGCGGCCCCGGCAAGTCTTCGATGCGGAACGCATCTCGAGCACCGCAGGAGCGGCACAAGGGGAGCTTTTTAAAGCCAATGGTGGATATAAACTATGGTTACCCTCTGGTAAACTAACATAGCTATGGAAAATAACAATTTTTAATGGGAAAATCAATTATAAATGGCCATTTTCAATATAACTATGGTGGATATGACTATGGTTGATGGTTTTACCCAATGATGTTTGTTGGTTTATAAAGCCATAGCTAGTATAGTTCCCATAGTTATATGCGGGATATCTACCATACAGCCTAGTGAACTGGGCTGAAGTCAACAGAGCTATTGTTTGGGGGCCTCACTTGGTAGCCATTTTCCGAAAAAATGGGGAGCAGCTACCAGAGTTTCCCACATGATGGAAGTGATGCATGGAAAGTCATGGCCTGAAACTCAAGAATTTTCATATTTCAAAAATGTCGATGGTTTGAAATACTGGTTTCAACATGATGGTTTGACTTTAGATAAATGGACTGATTGGTTCACTGAGATCTATTCCATCGAGGCATGAATGTTTCAAGCCTTTTCTTGTTCATGCTAGGCACGGGATGATTGATGATCATCAATTCTGGTACTGCGAACTGTTATTTTGCAGGTTGGTGCCTCAACCACCAAGCAGTATTCGTTCATGGGTTGATATTTCACCTTAAGTGGAAAAACGAGGTAGACTTGATATTCTGCTAAATTTTGTTTAGTATCTACTTGGTGGCTCACCCCAGCAAAAAATGCACTGCAAGCCTGAAAACCTGGCAGGCTCTTGGTGGTTGGCTGCAGTGGCCATGAGCAATCTTCAGTTGGAGGTGGCTGCTGGTACTCCGGAGGCTGCGGGGTGACCTTGGGGGGTCGGCTGGTTGGTGGATGTCACCAAGAAACGGAGGGATTTGAAGCAACAAAAACCTTGATCTGACCAATAAATAGTGGTGGATCTTGGGAATATAAAACCAAGCAGTTTATGGGGATATGGGATATATGAGGATTGTGGCAAAGGATATGAATCCAGAGTCTTGGTGATTGAACGACCTATACCTCCAAGTTTGAGGTCTGCTTAGCAGTTTGAACTATATCATATTTTTTCATTCCTTCTGCAATGTTCCCGATTGAGTAACTCATATTTTTGGAAGTCCTTAAAGCCACAAACCAATATCAGTCGATTCACTAGCAGAAAACTCAAAGTCTGTGCAGTTGGAGAATTTTCATCCCCGATCATCCCGTGAATCTTTGCAGCATATATTGTGGTCGCCCCAATAAACCTTTCATACATTCAAGATCAACGGATATAAATCAATGGGATTCCAACCATCCACAATTGTTAGGACGGTTTATGGCATTCTGTGACTTCCCCATCCTCCGGCAAGGATTGGGCACAGCGTGCGCCCGAGGCCCTCTTTGCAGCGATCTCTGAAGCGGAAGGCAGCAACAAGAAGGATGTACATCTAAGTAGCCTGGAAATTGATCAAGGCACAATGCTCAGGAACACCTTCAAACACAACCATTGTTGGATGATATTCCCATTTTTGTTGGTGAATGTTTACATTTCGTGTGATCGAACAATAACGTCTCCCTATGATGCATATGCATGCATGTGTATATATATATATATATATATATACAGACTATATATATATATACATAATATATATATATACATACTATATATACATAATATATATATATATATACATATTATATATAGACATACACATACACATACACAAAATACATACAGATATAAGATATTATAATATAGGACAATCGTTCGTTGTTTTTTTCTGTTGTTTTAGCAGTTCTCTGGGAGGTGCAGCCCCAGCGGCTCGATCCCTTTGGGCACTGCATGTGCTGGGCAAGGCATCGGAAAAGGAGGCCTGGATGAAAGGGGACCTTTGAAGCAAGTGGCGTTGGCCAACAATAATTCCTGCAACTTAGGTACGGATAAAAAATGCTGCTCAAAAATTGGTGCATTTGAAAAAGGGTGGTCAATTCCAAGCATTGGTTGAAGTTGGATATGGTTCAAGTCTGGGGTACCAGGAGACCAACAAGATGGGTAAGTTTTAGTATCGAATCATGCAATTTCCTGGTTTCATGAATTTGACACATTCCCACAAATTCCCACATAGTTTAACCTGGATGATCCAGCTAGGTAAGTGGGGAGCAACTATGGTTAGGGTTGTAAGGAGCGTTTGCAACGAAATCTGAAGTGCGATGGTCATCTCAAATCATGTTGTTTTTTTTTCAACATGCTGGTGTGGGTGCTTAAAACATCATGGGCTGGAACAAGGGTCTGAAGTCGCACGTCATGCAAATGCGGCATCACGTTGTCACCTTCATAACATGGCTATACACCCAAACCTCAGAGGTTGCAGACCTGTCGTCCTTTCGACAGGAAATCATCCTTGCACGGGGCTTCAAAAAGGGGACCATCACTGACTATCAAGGCCGAACATATTTGGTCCCCAACGCCCACATTTTTGCTGTTGCACCTGCATTTCTTCCTGATTTTCGGGGCCCAAGTTGCGTTGCTGTTGCAGCTTGGAGCAGAACTTGGCCAGGAACTTGCAAAGCAATTCTTCCAGGATCTAGACACCATGGATGTCTCAAGCTGCTCGGGCCTGCAACTTTGCGAACATCTCCAGGTTTTTTCAGCTGGCAATGGACAATGAACCACTTCTATGATGATTCTCCCACATTTTCCTGGTTAAAGTTTTGTTATCGATTGCCCATTGCCATGTCAAATTTCGGGTAGGGAGAGATTTTTTTGGGGTGAAGATCACCTTAGATCTGGGCAACTGATTGAACATGCCCGGAAATCTTGTAAGACTTGGCATGTCCTCTTTCCCAAAGTTCTTGATGCAGGCTTTACCTGGGACACTTGGCAGCTGCTGCGGGAGCTCCAGCCACTGCTTGCAGAGGAGAAGGAGGACGCAGCAGAACCAGAGATTTTCATCGATTTTGGTGGCCATTTTTCAGTGGAATCTCCCAACTTGAAGTGTTCCCAGGTTTGGTGTGGAGATGGAAATAACCGGGATTGGACCAGAGATAGAACGCCGATTTGCGTGGCCGATTTGCGTGGCTTCAAGTGAATGGACACCGACTATACAAGAAACAATGGGCATCATTCGGGAACATAGTCTTGCATTCGCAGAATCGGTTTTGGGGTGTGTCTAGATCTACATGGCCTTTTCTTTGACCAGACTCCTGTCCATGTTTCGCGGACAGCGATTTTGAGACCCAACGCAGGACTGTCCGTTCTCGACGAAATGGAAAGACGACTTGGCCGCCTCTGCAAAGGTGGGCTGGAAAGCTGCGACGAAAAACCGCCCTGCCATGACTCCGCAAGGCGGAAAGCGATGCCTTCCTGATGTCCCCGCGGAAAGATGAGCTGCTGAAAGCTTTGAAGGCATGGTGTGTTGGAAAGTGGGCCCTTTTTACTGGGAAAAATGATATCCTTAAGAGTTGGAAAGCACTGACAAGTTTTTTTCTTTTTTTTGTGTGTGCTGTGTGTTTTGAAATTCAAGAGAAGAAGGCCAATACACAACAATTTTCGGGTGTTTCGGTGAATATTTAAAACACATTAACAGGTGCTTTAGTTGGGGATGCACATCCCGACAAGTTCATTGGAATTGTCCACAAGCCACGATCCTCTGTTAGACAATCTTGCAATTGTTGATGAACTCCCAAAGCCTATAGATAGATTAGACTATTTTAGATTAGGCTATACAGATGCGATGAGATAGACAGACATGAACAAATCAAAGGTTTTGACCCATCCCCAATCGAAGTCTCTGGTAGGAGCTCCCGAAGTCAGAAGATCCCGAGCACCTCGGCGATTTCATCGGTGAACCATGGATAGTTTGCCATCTTTGGGGTGGAAAGAATTGGATTTCTATGGACCACGGAGCACTTTTGTGCTGGGAAAAGATCAGATTGCAGCTAGTCTTGTTGAGCAATTTTTGGGATGAAAACCTATTCTGCCAATATTTCTGCTATATTTTGGGGGAGTTGATCCCCCAATTACCACCAAGGCTGGGCTCCGTCGTCGGGCCCTTTTGTGCCTGGGTCGATTTGGAGATCACACATGGCTCTGTGAGTCTCACTGAGGGGCCAATTGGTGAACTAACATAACTATGGAAAATCACCATTTTTAATGGGAAAATCCACTATAAATGGCCATTTTCAATAGCTATGTTAGTTTACCAGAGGGCATATATGATGATTTATGTACTGTAGAAGGCTGTGGTCAAGATTGGAGTTGATTGTCTTGAGAGGATCATTCGGTAACCCCAGAAAGGTTCTGCATACCCAGTCCCAACAATATCGGGAAGTGGCCGGCCCTTGAAAGCTACATTGCACCCTAAAAAAGGGTTGGACAGATTGATGATATTCCTATTACTGTAGACACTGTTTTTTTTTAAAGGGGTCCATGAATCTGGAGTTTCAGGGTGTATATTCCCCAATTTTTGTTGGTTCAACATCAATGAACATGGCACCTTATGGGTTTGTCCAAGAATAGGAGATAGCGATCAGATGGTCAGATGGCCGTTTCAATGGGGAAGAACCATGAAACAATCTGAAAATCCCATTGCCCTGTGGTTATTAGCCATGGAAAATGGCTAATTTTGGATGTTTTTCCCAGTAAAACCTCCATTTATAGGGGATTTTCCATGGCTATGTTAAATAACCAGACGGTAAATTTCTAGAATCTCCCCTATTTCTATATAGCTGAGGTTTGCCCGCCATTTGGAGAGGTAGAAACATCGCCGTTGACATCGATCCTCGGTGGGAAACAGCCGCATTTTCCGATTTTCGGAGGTACTTTTTTCTATGATCTACAGTTGACATGTTGACAATCTTGCTTTTGTCTTAACATTGGAAGACTTGATGATACACAAGAGCAGTACCTTGTGAGGTTCCATGTAGTTCCGTGTCACAAGCCATGGTCCAGGTTTCCTGAGTGCTCTGTCTTACTTGCAGATGGCATGCTTAAAAAAAACCCATGTGATCTACAAATGAACGACTAGGATGACTTAGGATGTTCTGCAGGACTTTCCAGCCATGATGGAGCGGTGTAGACAATGATCTCTATGTTTTGATAGGTGACATCCAGGTTTTTGAGAATTTTGGATACTGAGGATTTTCATCACTGCATTGTGAGCCGCGTGCTGCGTCGTCAACAGTGGGCCAAAGTGGCTCCCGAACTGGAGGCTGGGAAATATCCGAAGTGAATGGAGGTTTTGAGCTGGGAAAATCACCATTTTTCATAGGAAAATATAGGTAAATCATCCCATAAATGGTCCATTTTCCATAGCTATGTTCAAGAACAAGAGGGTAAATCAGAGAAATTCGGGGCAATGAATCCCTTGACCCTGATATTTTTCATGGCCTCGCCCAGCGGCGCCCTGGTTTAGCCATTGGATCTAGTCAGTTTTGTGGACCCCTTGAAGCGGGTTTTGTAATTTCATATGAAGGGATGGGATGCCAAGACTCTCCTTTGATTTTTTGATCAAGATATCTACCGCACAAGGTATTCCTCCCAACATGTTGGCACTCATTGGGAAGGAAGAGTATGTTTTCAAAATCATGGATCGTGATCCATATGTTTCAAACTTGCCAATGTGGAGACCCTCTCATTGGTCATTTCTGATAGTCCCAGGGAATGGAACCAAACTTGAGCAGATTGGACGACGTTCTGATCCGCACTTGTCCCCCCGGGATAAGAATTGCAGTATACGGACAGGATATGTAGTCATTACATACTCTATACAATGGTGAAAGGACGTTGAGAGTAACTTACAATCAGATACAACATTCTTTTTTTCATGTTTGCAAGGTGTACATAGTTCATTCTCATCTAAATTGACTCATCATACCTAGCTGAGCAGAGGTGAAGGAGATCAGTCTGGCCGACTGGGACAAAGCTGGGCCCTCAGCTGCCAGGGGAATGGAGCGAGAGTGTCTGGAGCTATGAGTGGATAGTTATATATTCCCAGCAAGAGTCACATTGACTTGACTTAGTTACATTAAATTGTATCTTGTTACATCCCCGATTTTCAACGAGGAAATATATGTTGGGAACCTTGTCGAACTGGATTATTTCGACAAAGTCAACAAAGGTATCACCCTTAAGGCTGGAGTATTCTGGGTTGTTTCATCCACATTTCACAGGGCTTTCACATATTTCTCAGTTTCCATCTCCACCATACGTAGTATTTTGAATACCGTAGGGCACAGGAGATTGGTGGAAAAAAGGAGGGTGTATCGGTGTATCGTTTTTTTCAACACAAAGGCAAACTTATGAAGTTTCGAAGAATGAGTACAAAGTACGTCTCCTCCCAGGAGGCTTCTTCTGCGCATCGGGCGGATCTCCTTAAGCAGATCCTGGGCGATGACCACAGCGCAGACGGTGCTGACGATGCGGACGCGGCTTAGAAAAAGGGGGCGATGATGAGCGTTGATGAGAGGATGGGGTTGATAGCTGCTGCTGATGATTGGTGAATTGGGGGGGATAATGATTTTATGTTCTTTTATCATGATTTTGATATTTGCGTTTCATTTTTAGATGATTAGTGGGATTTAGGGAGCATCATTGGATCAATTAGAGACTATGGACTGATTGTGATACATTTCCAGGCTTCTGATGATTTGCATGAAGACAGGTAAAATTCTTGAGGTTTGATGTACAAGTCAATTTTCATCGTTGCTATCAATTGCTACCATCATTATTCCGTTGTCATTGTTTTCTAATATTGTGACCATGGGTGTTGTAGTTGCGGATTGTTGTTCAGTGTTGTTATCAGTCTTCGAAAGCTGATCTGGATTTCCGGTCAATTTTTTAAGTCACAGCTATGACACTGATTACCAATGGGTTTGTCTGAAAATGAGGTAGCCCCAATTCCAACACTATTCCCATTTCAATAGGAATTTGGAGGGTACACCCAATTTTCGGACAGACCCAATTGTGACCTGGATTGTTAGTTATGTATATATATACATCTATCTCTATCTATCTCTATCTATCTATCTATCTCTATCTATCTACCTGTCTATCTATCTATCTATCTATCTATCTATCTATCTATCTATCTATCTATCTATCTATCTATCTATCTCTCTCTCTCTCTATAATAATCATTAAACACAAATTTTCCAATGTCTGCTTTTTGATCCTTGGATTTTCGATTTTCTCCGTGTTGCCAGGCTGTTGACTGAGCCTCAATTCACCCAACGAGCAGCTTGGATTTCGCAGGTCATGCGCGCGCAGGCCTGGGGGCCTGGAACGACATGGGGCGTTGCCAAATCCTTTCCATTGCCATTTTAGCTATGCTCAAATGTGAGTTTTTGGGATTGGTTCATCTTTGATTTCTTAATTGATTGTTGTGGAAGTTCGCATATGTGATATTTATTCGTTTCCCATTGTTGCTTGGTTGAGAGTTCAGTTTGGGCTCTTGATTGGCTAAATTCCAATCTGGTTGGTGGTTTCAAATGTTTCTTTTCAACTATAATTTATTTGGGATGGTGATCCCGAGTGACGAGCATTTGTTTGTAGAGATGGGTTGAAATCACCAATCACTTATTCAATGATTATTCAACAGCCCCAAAGCATTTTTATCCTGTGATGGTTTCAATGAACAGTTTCATCTTTCAGATGGATACTGTATCTCAACCACCAGTTAGAATGGTTGGTGATATTGCCTCTCCGTATGGGTGTGTCTCAAGATGGAGTCTAATCCCCAATAGCCGTTTTGTGGAAGGGGAAATGAGGATCATCCAGCAATCACCCAGATACTTTTTTAAAGGGTAATTACCACGACCACAACTATAAAAAGATGGTGTGTATCCCGAAAATGTACTATAGCTAAATGTCCTGAAAGCTGAGAGATCTTTTCAATCTTCCAAAAGCTGTGGGATTTCCTAATGCAATATTCTTAATGTTCCCAATATTCCTGGGGATCTATGAATGTCATAGTTTCCTAATACTTCCAAGAACTGGAAATCCCCAGTTTTTTCACCAATCTCAGGCATCACTCCATCCCTCCAGGCAGATGCGATGCTGGCCAAGCTGGGCCCAGACATGGCACCACCCGAGAACGGTCCGAACGGTCCTGCCCTGGGGGTGGGAGCGTGTGTGCCTTGGCGGAACAAGGGTGGATTTCATTGTGCAAGGGAGGTTTTTGGGCAATACTATGTGAAAACCGCAATTGTGGGATATACGCCCAGTTACGCTGAGTAATGAGGATAATTTGCATGCGCTAGTAGCTTAGATGGACACAATTCGTTCATAGCCTAGACATATTATGCTATGATTTCTAGTCTATTCCCCCAACATCAATATTTATATGATTGATGCATACCAGTTTTTAAACGACATACATGATATACTTATATACATATACTTATATATATATATACACAATATACATTCCATATACAATAATATATATATGTATATATTACTGTATATCTACATACAATGTATATATATATATATTACTGTATATCTACATACAATGTATATATATATATATAGACATCTATATGGGGCTGCAGGTACTGTACGAATGTTAAACCATGGCTATGAATCAGCCAAGATGCTCAAACCATCGAACCCTTTGGGGCACCTCCCATTTCCGGCCACTTCCCGAAAGAAGGCCTTGGCGAATAGGGGTCACCCCTACCCCATGTTTTCCCCAGGTGGCTGGCGCTGTAGTCCTGGCAGCTTTGGTGAAGGTCAGGGTCTTAGACCTGGGAAAATTTCAATTTAACTGCGATTTTTCGCATTCTTTTCATGGAACAATTTGGATTTTTCATGGGCTAAAGCCGAATGTTTCATGGGAAAATTTGGTTTTGTAATGGGGAAATCCTAGTCCTAATTGGAAAATAACATTTCTGAATGGAATTTCTTAATTGTTCATGGGAAATGCGGACTATCTACTTAAAAAAACTCAGCCAGCGACGTTATCTATACCTGGAACCTCAAATGACGTGAACCTTGGAGGTCTTGACTTGACCAGAAAAATCGAGGCTTTATCATAAAAATGGATGTTATTTCGGTTCCAGGATGTACGAATCCACTCGTGGGTTAGAAACCTCGGCAAAGGGTAGGTCTTCGTTTGGTCGTATTTCGAGCCGCAAATGGTGGAACTTATATATTTCATACGCAACTTGAAAAATAGTTTAGCACAAATTCGATAGCAACAGATATAGATGAGTATGGGAGGCTCATTCGAAGCATTTCAATAGCATTTCACAGGAGTGCGCAGTTTAGTTGCGAAGTCCAAACACCTGAATAAGGTACATCTTAAAAGAATAAGCTTCTGATGCGCCAGAGCAATCGTAGTAATCCAAGAACCACTTCTTTGTTTCGGTCTTCGGTATCCCTCCGGTCAAGGCTTACATGAACAATGGGCAATGAATCACCTGGGAAGGGACAGCTTTGTCCAGGAACCTCCGGACTGGCTGCTGAAGGCCTTGGGGACAATCCTGAGGTTTGTTGCATGTCCTGTCGAATGATGGTTGGGAATTGCTTGGATGGAAAGCATATTTCATTCCCAGTCCTGCATAAGATCAAAAAATCATTCCAAAGGACAGCTTTAAATAGTTGCAAAAATGTCGATTGGTCAATCGTGGCCATCATTCTTCGGTTGGTTGAAAATTGATACCATCCGGTAAACTCACATCGCTATGGAACTCAATGGGTTTCCATTCATCAGGGTTGCTAGTGGGTAAATGATAGCCATAGGGGGGTTGGTGATTTTTACCTCTCTACATTTGCCCAAGTTACCTCCTTTGTACCTGGGGTGTAGGGAGCAATCCTGTTCATGGTGGATTTTCCATATAGATATGTCCGAATTCCAGACGTTTTTTCTTTTGAATTCCAGAATATCCATTTTATTCATATGATCTTTGATTCATATTTCCATAGTTAGAAAACGGATATGTATATATATATATATATATGTACATACATACATACATACCTACCTACATACATACATACATACATGCATGCATGCATGCATGCATACATCCATCCATCCATCCATCCATACATACATACATACATACATACATACATGGCATACATACATGGCATACATACATGGCATACATACATGGCATACATACATGGCATACATACATACATACAAACAGACAGACATACAGACATACAGACATACAGACATACAGACATACAGACATACAGACATACAGACATACAGACATACAGACATACAGACATACAGACATGTATATATATATATATATACACACAGAAAAAAATATGTATATGCATGTGCGATTTTCCAGTTCCGTTTTTTGCTCGAAGAAATCATGGCATGGCGGAGGCTGTGGCCGAAACCACGCAGATGGCAGAAGCGAAAGTGCCAAAGCCTTGAAGGTACCCTGGGATGGTGGGGAGCTTGGAAGTGGAAAAAAAAAGTAGATGGTTTGTAGGGGAAACTGATGGACACTATCCCAAAATGGCATTATTTTCCAGGTTGGTGAATTATCATAACTTATCCAGATGGATTGGGTTGCTGTAGAGATCTCGATTTTTTAGCCTGCCTTTCTCGGGATTAGATGGGCCACTTACCCAACCAAAACTTGGAATCCTTAGAACTTTTGGCACGGGATCAACGAACCCGCAAGAAAACAAGCGAGTATGGGGTTAATGGTTAGACCTACTGACATACGCAACTTTTACCCAACAAAGACAGGGGTGAAGCTACCAAGAAGGGGACTTCAACCAAAGCTAGGACTTGAACCAAAGAACATATGACTTTTGCCACTTAAAATGGATGTTGAAACAGCCAAAAATTGGGATGTTTCACTGGCCATGAAGATGTGGACTCCATGGCCCCCTCAGTCTTGATGTTAGTCTCAATTGGCCAAGCATGGAAAAGCAGAAAGAAGATACCCAACAACTGACAATAGATCTTATGCTGCTAACAAAAAGGGGAATGACATGAACAACAGTTCGGCTGCAGTCACCAAGAATAGGTGCACATCATTGCACATCCACAAATATATAATAGAGAGGGCAGATTGTCAATGGATTGGTTTTGGAAAGTTTATACAGCTGACAGGAAGCCCTTCTTTTCAAATCTCTTAACCAGAAATATCGGGTTTTCCGGTCGATTTTCCCACCAATCCTGGGAAGCAGAGAGAAATGGAGCTCCAGAAAATCAGTGAGTTGACAAAGACAATGGGTGGTCAGCTGGTTGGGTCTGGGGCGTCAACATGTCTCAACTACCCATAGGTTTTTCCTACAAGCATATATATATATATATACATATTTAGTATATATTTTTAATATATATATATATATTCTATAATATATATTATTTATATATATTTATATATGTAACGGGTGTCTTGAATAGGCAATCAAACTCGGTAGATCAAACTGACTGCTCAGGCGGCTCCGAAGAATGGGTCGCGGAAGGTGATCTGTGTCTGTTTTCCCCAAGAACATAGGTTGACAAAAGCGGGGAGCAGCTTGGAAGACTTTTGATATAGACACAGATTTCAATGACTTTTGATAGTTAGGCGAAGCTGACAAAGTGCTGCACCGCTAGTCTGGTCCGCTGGAAAGTCCAGAAAAGGTGGCCAAAAAGAAGTGCAGGCTGCAGTACTCCGACCTGGAAATAGAAGATCTGCCATTCATAGTTTCTTTCCGCATTGAAATGTATTAAAATCATAGTGGATCTCCCATTGTAATGGAAAATTCCACGGATGGGAGGGTGCGTGTTTTTCGCGGCTGAAAACAGATTTTCTAGCTGGATATCCGCTGTATTCTAAGAATGTAAGCCATGAGGATTGGAAGTCTTCCAAAGGAACCCGTAGCCGTGCTGGCTTCCAGAATAATATACAGACTAAATCGCTGGGGATAATTAGCAAGTGCTTTCACAGACGAACGGAGCCTCGAAGAAATCAACGGCTGTGGATTTTTGTTGGAACCAGATAAATCTGTGCAACCTTGCATGGCTCGGAAGGAAGACAAGCCCACCTTTTCATCATTCTTCAGGCTTGTTTGTCAGTACTCCATCATTCTTGTGGCCACTGTGATAGGGCAATGGATTTTCTCAACCATGGGATGGAATAGGGTTCCAGATTTTGACAGATACCCCGTTCAGTTGTCAGGTTTCACTTACTGTAGGTCTCACCGGTCTTGGAAACTGAGCGCCATGCCGCTTTCTGTGAACGTGGGAGGCCGCATTTTTCAGTCCTCCGAAGACACCCTGCGGCGCTGCGGCCAATTTGTGCTGCGGGCGTACTTTGGCAAAAAGGAGCCATGAGAGCAGTGACTTGAGCGTATCTATGGGTCAAAACTTAACTCATCACTGCAGCGTTTTTTTTGCCATTCACCATCCAATTTTGAGGGATACTGGTACTGTACGGAATTTTGACTCATAACCCATAGCCATACATCATAGATTCACCAACAAAGCAAAGCGAGTTGATCTGCTTGGAGGCTGGCGAGGTTTCACAGAGGTCACCAGAGGTCACCTGAGGTGGGTTTTGGTCAACGCCAACCGCAGATTTCCCGTTCATCCCAGAATTAGTTTGAAGCTTTGCAGGAACCCAACTTTGGAGGGTAAAAGCCATGGGTTTTCTGCGTATCGATACCAAGGTACCAAATCCTCAACTTGGTGAAAATCCGCCAGTTTTGTTGCTAAAATATTGCTGATGAACTTTGAGTTGAGAGGAGGCTCTTAGCCAATGTGCCCCAAGTGGACCAAGGCTGGATGGTTCCATTCCAGTGGACAGAGACGAGGTTCTTCATCCCGGTTGGATTAGTTGGTCGAGATTGGACTTTTTTTTTTCTACAAATATCACATATCCTCGTCTTGGCTGGCTAAAATTGCAGTTTCGTTGGTCAAAAGCTGTCACTAGTCGGTCTTCCGTTCCGATTTTTGTTGCTAATGCATCCAGCACATCCCTTTGGATAGGAAGGACGACTGTTCTTTGACCGCGACCCCGAGTTGTTCGAGTGGGTGCTACGCTTTGCACGCACCGGCCACATGTCTCTGGAAAGTCTGGTTCAGTGTGACTGTGAAGACTTGACCTTTGTCAGATGTCCTTTTCCCATTGGTTGGTGGATCAATATGGATGAATAGAGTAGAGGCTTCCAGGCCTTCCCCATTCAACAACCAATAGAGAGATGAGAATAAATACTGGGTCAGTCAGATTGGTATCCCAAATTATTAATGCAAGTGAACATATGGTTTTTTCGTGGAAAGCTAGTAGTTTTCGACATCCCATGGTCTTCACAGAGGAATCGCTGTCATGAGGCGAGATTGGCAGAGACTTCCCCGGTGCTCTTCAAGTGACTTACCAAAATTTGAGGAATCACGACATATTTTGCTTGGTTGGTATCAAGACGAAACATGAGAAACTCACAGAAAACCTGGGATTTCGTGGATCATGCTGGTGACATGCAGGGTACCAGGTCTTTTGAAGAGTTCCCAAATAGACCCTAGAAGCCTCCAGGACTTTGTGTTTGGATGACTTCTCGGTCTAAACATGGTTAGCTGGGAAACCCCCTATAATTGAGCATTTAGGGGGGACAATTGTCCAATATTCGGGGGATTTTCCATTGCGGTGTGATTACCAGAGGGTATGGGCATTCTGTTTCGGTAGCAAAACGTGGTGACAAACCAATCTGACTTTGAATTTTTACCTGCATTTCTGACGACGTGCATGTGTGGGCTCAACACTATGTACAGTACCCCCAAAAATAAGTGTTAAATAGTGAACATAACCAGCCACGGTTCCCCCATTTCGGACAATCGCACTTGGGGATTTGACCGTTGGTTTTCCATCATAATAGACAACCTTGGGATGGTTTTTTTTGTCCCCCATTTTGAGAACCCCCTCAAATGTGCTCGCTTCCATCCAGCTGGCTATATCCCAATCTCTCCGCATTATCCCATAGAAAATCATCACAAAATCCGATGTATTTTCTTTTTTGCATCATCATCAACCATGAGTTGTGGAATAAAAAACCACCGTATTTGATGGTTACATCATGTTCAATCCCTATACAATCCTCAGCCTGAGAGGCTGAATTTGACTACCTCCTCCTGGAGTGGCCTGAAACCTGTGGCCGCTGTAAGGTGCACTTTGACAAAGCTCGTGACTTTGGCTGCAGACATCGGGGACCCAAGAGCCCATCGCTTTCCCTCCGTTTGTGCTTGATCAAGTGATAAGAATTTGGGTTTATGATAAATTACCCTTGGGCTCATCACAGTGCAACTGAGTTTTGAAGCCCAGATTTCCTGGGTTCAAACCACTTGGTTGCCCTCTTTTCCCTATAAAAGATTGCAAATGTTTGGGGTCTCTTTTTTGGGAAACCCTCAAATGTGGGCTGGATTTGCAGGTAAAGCTGGAGCAGACTTGGGGATGAAAGAATTAGATCGGGTGGGGAGACCAGTGGGCAATTCCACCAGGGGACCCCGCATGGGATGTGTTTGCCCATGTCGACCAGCAACAGGCAACAGTGAAACCGCATGCCGCCACCATCGCTTCCCGTGGATGGAGGAGAAGCGCCGGTGGAAGATTTGGGGTGGATTTTTTGTTGAAACTGCCATTGATGCAAATGTTTCTCCAGAAAGAAACGTGATAAGATTATGGGTTCCATGTTTGCCAAGCAGCAGTGGTGCTAGCATTCGATTTCGTTTCCCCCTTCCAATACAGTTTTGTTCCCTACCTGACTCCTGCATGGGACGGCACCCTAGATGTCCATTTCTCATCCACCTACTGCTAAACGATTGTCATTCTTTTCAAAACTCAACAACCCCCAATCTGGTGTTCTTGTCGAAAGAACATGATCCTTAGCCTTAGGTGGAATGTCTATTCGAATCATTTCTCCACACCATCCCCCAAGGACTTGGAAGTCTCCAGAGAGGAGAAACTCTGCTGCGCCTGGCCTGAACGCTCGGAGAAAGGGCCCTGCAAACATTGCGGCGCCGAGTGACTCGGAGACGGAGAGCTGGTGAGGGCGGAGCATTTTTTGTGTTGGGAAGTGCTGGGCGAAAAAGTTACGGATTTTTCTGGGGTGCGCTGATGGAATCATTGAATCGAGATGTTTTTTTTTTTGGAAGGATGCTGCCTGAAACAAACACACTGTAGTGCACTGTAGTGGGAAACAACTTGCGGGAGGAGGATTCTCGTGTTTTTTTTTCACTCAAACCATCAGGGTCGGTTGTGTCAGAGTAGTGGACCACCACTTCAACTTTGTGAATAACTAGAGCCCCGTCATTACAAGTTTTATTGTTTCATATTGTTTCTAGTTTGTATTGTATCCCCACTTTTTGCAAGTTTTTCTTTCTAAAGCGCACACTATCCATGGAGGGAATTATTTTCTATGCCGCTCCTCCAAAGGAGGTGTGCTGAACCACAATTTCGGGTCCATAGCCAGAAGTTAGCTGTGAAAGATCAGCACGTGACTGCTTTGACGATATAACTTGATATAACCTATAGAAAAAAATGACCAATTCAGTGTTGAATGCATGGTGAAAAGACATGAAAGTGGCGAGATAGCCGAGGACATGTGGCCGACAAGTGTTCAGGAGCCCGGTCCGTGGAGGTGCCGTTTTATACGGCTGAAACGGTTTGCGCCAGGTTTGGTGATGACCGTCTTCCCCATTGGTATCGTGTCTTTATGTGTTTTTGGTATTGATACTTATGGGTTTCCGTTGCCAGGTGCAGTTACTAGAGGCTAGAGACTGCTCTTTTCCAGGGATGCTTGTGAATTGGTGATGCACTTGGCATGATATTTGCGCAAAAGTTCCCATAGTTCTTTGTATTTACAGTAGATCGGTATGGGTCCAACTTGGGCTCCTGAAAGTGGATCGGGTTCAGATCCTCGTAATGACCAGTTTGTCTATGAGTGCCAGAGTCTCAGAAATGAACATATTTGGTGCTTGGAAATCCTCATGTTGCTGGTTGAACATGGTGAAATCCCACTGTAATTGTAGGTCAAATAATCTCCAGTTCTGCTGGTTGAAATGGCAAATCAATCCCAATTTTTGCTTCAACATATTTTCTGAAATCAAGAAATGATCCTAAAGTCATGATTCTCTCTCTCTCTGTCTATATATATATATATATATAGAATGCACATACAATACATATAACTGGGAAAACAAAAACACCTAAATGACAAGTTTCTACTCTGCTTGCACCCGGTTGACCCCGACCTGGTCAGGACCTTGGTGAAGCGCTACGCCTGCTGCAAGGGTCACCTGGATGACCCTGGCTGCCGGCGCTGTCGACACCAAGCGGAGCTGCAAGATGCGAAAAAGTTTGATCCTCTGGGAGCTTGGGGTCCATCGATATGTATATATATATATACATGTATATATGTATATATGTATATATATATATATGTATATATGTATATATATCTATATATGTATGAAAATATGGATCTATGTGTATTGATGTGGCAATTTGTCTATGTATCAAAATGTTGCCACAGAATCCACATGAATGGTCTACGGTGGTCCCCAATGCACGCAATACGAACAAAACTAGGTGGAAAAACTAAACCTTTGCAAGAGCAGGGAATGAATTTCCACCTATCGGGGAGGACTGAATTCTTGGGGTCACTAACACGGGCCCCTGCCCGCTGAAGCCTGACACTGAACCCCAAAGATTGTGGCAATGGAAGATGATTTCATGAAAATTATGCTCTCTTGGTTGGAGGCCTGAAACTGAGAGGCGAATTGTAGTGTTTTTGAGATTTTCCCTGTCTTTTGCAGGTTCATGTATAATAATCTATACATAGACATATAAACATACAAACATACTGGTACAAACATTGCATACATTTCATCCATTACATTCTATCCGTACATCCATTACATCCATCACATTTATTCCATCCATTACACCCATAAGATACATTACACACACACATTACATAAATCACATCCATTTAGATGCATCATATGCAATTTATATGCATTACATCCATTGCATCCATTACATCCATTACATCCACTACATCCATTACATCAATTACATCCAGAACATACATTACATACATTACGTACATTACGTACATTACATAACACAAGTTACATGCATTACATAGTTGCATACATCACATACGTTACATTACTTTTCATTCCAATTTACATTGCCCCACACCACATCACATCACATCAGATCACATCACATCACATCCAAGTTGCATTCCTTTCTTTCTTGCTTAACTTACATCCCCATTTTGCTGATATCACACAAATCGATTATGAAATCCTGAGTTTGAATCAATGTCGGACAAGTTTCTTGCTACTTAGCTATCTTCAGCAAATTTGGTTACCAAAAAACCAAGATTTTGACCCTATTCCCTATGCCTTCTTAACCCGGGCTCGAAGTTTCGCCCCGATCCCACGCAGGTGCTTGGTGGTACAGCCTTTGTGCTGGTGGCTCTGCTGAGTCCTGTAAGATGCTCAGTCCGGGATTCCCCGAAACCACCAGATGTCTATGGGGCTGTCTGAAAATAGGGTATAGCCTCTGGTATATGAACAGTTTGACCCTGAGAATAGCTATTTTCAGAGGAAACTCATCTTCCAATCCCGAGGACTGCCAGGGTCTATGTTAATTTGCCAGATGGTACTCCGCAAATAGCAATTTTTTCATGTGGGAAAGTTCATGATACTCCATTGGAATTGGGGATAGCCTATTTTCAGACAAACCCATATAGACTATTGTTACTTTTGTTACTAGTATTGTTATGATTACCATCGTTAGTATGATTATTATTGTCGTTCTTACTGTTATTATTGCTACTGCTTTTTTTCAGGTTATTGTTGCAACCACAACCAACAATACCAAGTGGATTAGTGGAAAATTGATATTTTTTAATCACCAAAAAAGTTGATTCAACCCGCACGAAATAAACATTTAGCGAAACAAAAAATGGGATTGAACCGGCAAACGTGGGGATTTAATCAGCGGCAAGAAGGGAGAATTTACCCTCTGGTTATTTAACATAGCCATGGAACATGGCGAATTTTGGATGATTTTCCCAGCTAGAAACCTCCATTTATAGGGGGATTTTCTATGGCTATGTTAAATAACCAGAGGGTAAGATTTGACCACCAAGAGCTTCGATTCACTTTTCATGGATTGCTGACAATGAGAAACTCTCGAGCCGCATGGAGATGGTTCCCGAAATTGGTACCGTGGATCAGGTTGCGCCAGCGCTGGTTGCGCCAGCGCAGGCTCCAACAACGGTTTGGGTTTGTTTTGGGGTATATCTAACTAGTTCATGGGGATGATGGGGATGATAGGCCAACGGAAAAAACTGGGGTTACCATCCCAAGAGTCAATCATACCTATTCTCACCATTGTCAAATAAACCTGGGTGATTTACAGTGCATTTGGGTGTCTACAATTTCCTGCTTGTAAATGGCATGTGAAATGTAACCCCCCAAAAAAGATGCCAACAAGTATTTCCAGGATGGTAGTTTGTTCGTGTCTTCTCCTTCGTTTCCATGTTTCCATATTTTGGGCATTTTTTTGGGGCTTGAAAAAAAGACGGTTCTATGCTCTGAAGCAGTTGATGTAGCAGACATGTCACCCGCCAAGTCTTTGACTTCTTTAGGAGTTGAGCCGTCGAGGGATGCAAACCGTTGATGCTATATTTCGCTAACAATGGGGATATTCATTTATTGAGATTCACGGGTAGATTTATTTAGATACCATGATAGCCTTAAATTCTGACCCATATTTTTCACCAAGCTAGTGCAGGCAGGGTGTCATGATCTCTATTTTGAGCAAGTTCTTAACCAATTCTGACCCATTCAAAACCACTGAATACAAGTAATGTTGGTAAAACAATAATAAACCATCCCCCAAATCACCATAAATAGGTGGTATAAACCATTCCCAAATGGGTGGTTCATTATTGTTTTACCCACGTTAGTTTTTTCTTGGGGCAGCTATCCAACTGGGCCACTAACGGGGCTATCCCTCGTGGCAGGCCGAGGAGGTTGAGGCGGTTCAGGCCCACCCTGCAGTTGCTTGGTGGCTGAAACAAGGGTTTTGGATGATTCGTAAGGCAGATTCATAGAAACTTGTGAGATATGGCCGTTGGATTCTTGACCCCCTGAAAAGACAGTAGCAAGCAGTGGGGAAAACATCAAATCGTCCACTTGCCCCGTTTCTTGCTGCCTTTCTTGGTGCAGGCAGCAGCACAAAAGAGAAGAGAGGAGCAAGAAAAGGCCAGGGGTTCGCAGACCCCAAATCTTGGAATTCCCTTGTGATCACTGCACCATGATAAGGGTGAATTGGGAGAAGTATAACAGCCTCACCAGCATCACCGTAGATCATGGCAAGGTCCATGTCTGGGGACTTGTCCTTAAATTGTGAAACATTTCAGGCCGCTAGATGATTTTCGATCAGAATAACAAAATTTCTGGACCAAAAGCAGATTGAATTCATTTATACAAAATTGAGACATTTTGATCCCATAATCCCAACTTCTCCCAAATTCTTGGCCAAAGAGGCGCGGCAAGAGGCCATTGCCAAACGGCAAGAAGAGGATCAGCGCCGAAAGGCGGAAATGCAGGGTTTTGACTTGTTTTGATTCGAGAAATCTTACCAATTCTGGCAACAATTTTGGTGCCCCCATTTTTTCCACCTGGAAACGTTAGAAAAACGAGGCAGGATGGGGTTTGAGGCAACACTGGATGATGTTTCCCTGGTAAATCCGGGTATAGGTCAAAAGCAATCTTGTGATACCCACCAGCTAGACCCATGTGGGTTTCTCCAAGAATGTCGGATACTGTACTGCAAATGGCTGTTTTTTATTTTGGAAAGTAATGATCAATCATGACATTTTGAGTAGACAAATACATACATTTTGTCAGACACACTCATATCATATTGTTGGTTAAAAAAGGTATATACCATTAATATCCCACCCAGATAGGTACCCCCAAGAAAATCCCAGATGCTTCCGTGTCTTGGCACTTTGTTGAGATTTTGCTGCGACAGGAAGAAGCTGAGAAACGCAAAGCTGAGGCTGAGAAGGTTCGAGCAGAGGCGGAGGTGGGGCCCAGTGACACAGCGTCCATGTTGAAGGCCGTGGAAAAGCACAGGTGGATGATTGTGAGCCACACCACATTTCGATACCTAGATAAATTGCTTTGATTTGACAGAGTGGGGCCTTTTTTTGGGATGCATTCCTTTGAAACTCTTAAACCGTGCACAACCCCTAGCTGTCCTAGTTTCTGTTGGTGTGTGGATTTGTGTTTTGGACTTCCGCCCCAACTTGTAGTTTACTGTAGAAAGACCGCTGCAGATGTCAAGTAAAATGGTACGCGACTGTCTTCCAAACGTCAACTTCAATGTCCCAACACTGGAGACCCAGTAGTCCTTGCCAGTGGCACCAGCAAAGACTTCGTTTCCACTTTACTCCTTCCCTCCCTCACAGCTTTGCCTCCAGTGCCATTCATGAAAACATGCTGGGTGAAAAGTAGAGGCATTTTGGGAAATATGATATACTAAAACTATTTGCAATCACACCTGTTTGTATATAACACACACGCACACACACAAAGACAATTGATTCTTCGTGCTGACCATTGCTGCACCCAGGCCAAGAGAAAGGAGGCTGAAGAAAAGCGAAAAGCCGAGGCCGAAGCCAAAAAGCAGGAGGCAGAAGCCAAGCGAAAGGAAGCTGAAGAAAAGAAAAGGGCCGAGGATGAGAAGCGAAAGGCCGAAGCTGAAGCTAAAAAGCAAGAGGCAGAAGCCAAGAGAAAGGCAGCGGAGGAGGAGAGAAAGGTTGCTGAAGCCAAAAAGAAAGAGGAGGCGGAAAAGGCACGAGCCGAGGCCGAGGCCAAGAAGAAGGCTGCTGAGGAGGAGAGAAAGGCTGCAGAAGCTAAAAAGAAGGAAGAGGCCGAAAAGGCACGAGCCGAGGCCGAGGCAAAGAAGAAGGCTGCTGAGGAGGAGAGAAAGGCTGCAGAGGCCAAGAAAAAGGAGGAGGCCGAAAAGGCACGAGCCGAGGCCGAGGCAAAGAAGAAGGCAGCTGAAGAGGAAAGAAAGGCTGCAGAGGCCAAGAAGAAGGAAGAGGCGGAAAAGGCACGAGCGGAGGCCGAGGCAAAGAAGAAGGCAGCCGAAGAGGAGAGAAAGGCTGCAGAAGCTAAGAAGAAAGAGGAAGCTGAAAAGGCACGAGCGGAGGCCGAGGCTAAGAAGAAGGCAGCCGAAGAGGAGAGAAAGGCTGCAGAAGCTAAGAAGAAAGAGGAAGCTGAAAAGGCACGAGCCGAGGCCGAGGCCAAGAAGAAAGCAGCCGAAGAGGAGAGAAAGGCCGCAGAGGCCAAGAAGAAGGAGGAGGCCGAAAAGGCACGAGCCGAGGCCGAGGCCAAGAGAAAGGCAGCTGAAGAGGAGAGAAAGGCCGCAGAAGCCAAGAAGAAGGAGGAGGCTGAAAAGGCACGAGCCGAGGCCGATGCCAAGAAGAAGGCCGCAGAGGAGGAAAGAAAGGCCGCAGAAGCCAAGAAGAAGCAGGAAGCTGAAAAGGCACGAGCCGAGGCCGAGGCCAAGAAAAAGGCGGCAGAGGAGGAGAGAAAGGCTGCAGAGGCAAAGAAGAAGGAGGAGGCTGAAAAGGCACGAGCCGAGGCCGAGGCCAAGAAGAAGGCAGCTGAAGAGGAGAGGAAGGCTGCAGAAGCTAAAAAGAAGGAAGAGGCCGAAAAGGCACGAGCCGAGGCTGAGGCCAAAAAGAAGGCAGCAGAAGAGGAAAGAAAGGCTGCCGAGGCCAAGAAAAAGGAGGAAGCCGAAAAGGCACGTGCCGAAGCTGACGCCAAGAGAAAGGCAGCCGAAGAGGAGAGGAAGGCCGCAGAAGCTAAGAAGAAGGAAGAGGCCGAAAGGGCACGAGCCGAGGCCGAGGCAAAGAAGAAGGCAGCTGAAGAGGAGAGAAAGGCTGCAGAAGCTAAGAAGAAGGAAGAGGCGGAAAAGGCACGAGCCGAGGCCGAGGCCAAGAAGAAGGCCGCAGAGGAGGAGAGAAAGGCTGCAGAGGCAAAGAAGAAGGAGGAGGCTGACAAGGCACGAGCCGAGGCCGAGGCCAAGAGAAAGGCAGCTGAAGAGGAGAGAAAGGCCGCAGAGGCCAAGAAGAAGGAAGAGGCCGAAAAGGCACGAGCCGAGGCCGAGGCCAAGAAGAAGGCGGCAGAGGAGGAAAGAAAGGCCGCAGAAGCAAAGAAGAAGGAGGAGGCTGAAAAGGCACGANGAAAAGGCACGAGCCGAGGCCGAGGCCAAGAAGAAGGCGGCAGAGGAGGAAAGAAAGGCCGCAGAAGCAAAGAAGAAGGAGGAGGCTGAAAAGGCACGAGCCGAGGCTGAGGCCAAGAAAAAAGCAGATGAGGAGAAAAAAAAGGCTGAAGAGGCGCAGAAGAAGGTAGAGGCGGAGAAGGCACGAGCTGAGGCAGAGGCNCGAGGCTGAGGCCAAGAAAAAAGCAGATGAGGAGAAAAAAAAGGCTGAAGAGGCGCAGAAGAAGGTAGAGGCGGAGAAGGCACGAGCTGAGGCAGAGGCCAAGAAGAAGGCGGCAGAGGAGGAGAGAAAGGCTGCAGAGGCCAAGAAGAAGGAGGAGGCCGAAAAGGCACGAGCCGAGGCCGAGGCAAAGAAGAAGGCAGCTGAAGAGGAGAGAAAGGCCGCAGAAGCCAAGAAGAAGGAGGAAGCTGAGAAGGCAAGAGCTGAGGCCGAGGCTCAGAAGAAGGCGGCAGAGGAGGAGAGAAAGGCTGCAGAAGCTAAGAAGAAAGAGGAGGCCGAAAAGGCACGAGCCGAGGCTGAGGCCAAGAAGAAGGCAGCTGAAGAGGAGAGAAAGGCTGCAGAAGCAAAGAAGAAGGAGGAGGCTGAGAAGGCAAGAGCTGAGGCGGAGGCTCAGAAGAAGGCGGCAGAGGAGGAGAGAAAGGCTGCAGAAGCAAAGAAGAAAGAGGAAGCTGAAAAGGCACGTGCCGAAGCTGACGCCAAGAGAAAGGCAGCCGAAGAGGAGAGGAAGGCCGCAGAAGCTAAGAAGAAGGAAGAGGCCGAAAAGGCACGAGCTGAGGCCGAGGCCAAGAAGAAAGCAGCCGAAGAGGAGAGAAAGGCTGCAGAAGCAAAGAAGAAGGAGGATGCTGAAAAGGCACGAGCCGAGGCTGAGGCCAAGAAGAAAGCAGATGAGGAGAAAAAGAAGGCTGAAGAGGCCCAGAAGAAGGTAGAGGCGGAGAAGGCACGAGCTGAGGCAGAGGCTCAGAAGAAGGCGGCAGAGGAGGAAAGAAAGGCCGCAGAAGCTAAGAAGAAAGAGGAAGCTGAAAAGGCACGAGCCGAGGCCGAGGCCAAGAAGAAGGCGGCAGAGGAGGAAAGAAAGGCCGCAGAAGCAAAGAAGAAGGAGGAGGCTGAAAAGGCACGANCGAGGCTGAGGCCAAGAAAAAAGCAGATGAGGAGAAAAAAAAGGCTGAAGAGGCGCAGAAGAAGGTAGAGGCGGAGAAGGCACGAGCTGAGGCAGAGGCTCAGAAGAAGGCAGCAGAGGAGGAAAGAAAGATTGCCGAAGCCAAGAAGAAGGAGGAGGCTGAAAAGGCACGAGCGGAGGCCGAGGTGAAGAAAAAGGCAGCTGAAGAGGCGAAGAAGGTTGAGGAAGCCAAGAAGAAGGCAGATGCAGAGAAGGCACGTGCTGAAGCAGAGGCCAAGAGGAAGGCCCAGGAGGCGAAGCAAAAGGCAGACGCAGAGAAGGCCCGAGCTGATGCTGAAGCTAAAAAGAAGGCGGAAGTGGAGGCGAAGAAGGCTGAAGAAGAAAAAAAGAAGGCAGATGCCGAAGCAGCTAAGAAAGCAGCGGAATTGAAGGAAGAAGCAGAAAAGGCGAGTTAGTTGCCAAACATTTATGCAGGGGGGGGGGCAACCTGTGTTTGCTCATGCCATGGCAATTTTTTTTGTTTTTCTGGCACTCTCTGTGCTGCCAGCTTACTCAATATCGAAGCACTGCAATGTGAACATACGCCACAACCTCTTGTCAGGTTTTTTTGGTTTGATAGCCATGAGATTGCCAAACCGGACCCTGGTTTATAGTCATGTTTCAACAATCTTCAACACGTTTGGCCTGGTCCAGTTGAAGAGATTCAGCGCACCACCAAAGGTGGAGGCGGTGGGTTTGGAATTTTGTGAGATGTCGAATTGTGTCATGGAGCAGATTTGGATTGCCAAGTTTGCGCATGTCTTGCGATTTCATTCGAACTTGTCTTGGATTTCATTCCAACTTGTCATTTTCTTATATGTTCCTCATCCATTTAAGTTTCGGCCTGCCGCAGACGAAGAAGAAGCTGGCAGACGTTGCAAGCACCCCAGTGGGTTACACTCTGGCTATGGTGAACACATCCGTCACAATTCAACAATCTCAGGACTCGAGGGTTCATGAACTATGGCTGGAAAATCTTGGGAACCAGATTTCGTTCTCATTGGACCACTGTTGATGAACCTCTTCGGGTACAGTACCCCACGCAAAAATTGCATGGACAGGGTATGACTCGGGCCCCAACCCACATTGCCAGTGACCACCAGGAACATGATGGTTGGGGGCTCACCCAAGGTATTTCATCAAAGGATAGGATCAGTATCCATATTTTGCTGCTTATCACTTATCACCACGAAATTCTGATTTTGTTGGAATCACACCCTGCTTCACCGTTGTTGGTGAACATCCCATTTTGATCCATTTTGAACATGTCATGGCGAAGGATCAATACCTAGAGACAAAGCGTTGCTTTAACTCATTTTTGCGGGGATGAACATGCACGACCACATATTTTTGCAGTGAAACAGAGGGCATTCCGTGCATTTGACCGAATTTGACCCAGTTTGACTTATCCCATATCACAAAAGCAACTGGGATGGCCTTATTTTTTAAAATTCATAATCCCATAATTATGCCATACATCACCATCTTTTATTGGGTGTACTTCCTTACAAACCACTTGGATGGGGGATGATAGATATACCACCGCATTATAAGTAGCAAAATTAGCAAACCAATAGCACCACCATCCCCAAATTTACCAGGTATAAACTCATTGCTTTACTAACTTTATTCCATTATTGCCCCTTATTAACCATCAAATGTTGGTTAAGAAAACACCTCTCCCATCGAAACCCAGGCCTTGGCCGAAAGCAGCGCGAAGCGCTTGCAGCTGAAGGACAAGGTCGACAAGGCGCTTTGTGGGTGCGAGGTGTTTTTGGGAATGGGGGGATAACATTACCCTCCGGTACACTAACATAACTATGGAAGATCACCACTTTTAATGGACAAATCCACTATAAATGGTCATTTTCAATAGCTATGTTAGTTTACCAGAGGGTATGGGATAACCACAAGAATCCCACAAAATGATAGAACATGACAAGCGTAGTGGAAACACTGAAATACGATCCAGTGCTCTGGAGGGTTTGCGATTCGGAGCTAGGGGTGTCCATAATCATTCCCTCTCAGGGAGCCAGTTGGGGCTACGAATTGAAATAAACCATTTGATAGAATATGGGGGCTTCCTAAAATGTGGGTCCCCCTAAATCATCCATTTCTATGGGATTTTTTATTATAAACCAATCCAGCTATTGGGAAACCCCCATACATATATATATATATATGTATATATATATATATATGTATACACATATATATATATAGAAACCCACAATATGACGATTGACCATGAGATTCATGAGAGCAACGAGATCCCAATGAAATATCGATCAATGAAAACAATCGTGAGCAGCATCCCGACATAAACCTGGGCTTTTTACTCTTTTCAGTCTTGAAAGAGGGTGGTCTCTTCGTAAGTCACAGCAATTTGTAGTGTTTGTCACTAGCAAAGTCCTGTCCTGGGGTGTCTTTCTGTGAGCATTTGTGTCTGGGATTAGGTAATCCTGTAATCCCAATAGACTGACGTAGATTTCTTCAGCTACGTGCCACGGGATGTAGGGTGAAATCCTGACGAAGAATCCTCTCCCCTGTTCACAGATCCAACACCCCGGGTTTATTGAACTGCAATGACCAAACCTTGTGGGTCGCGATGGGTTTGGGCCCTATTTCTCCACTCCTCTCATCTCAAGCATATTCTCAGCACATTTTTGCATCTATGGTCAAATCTGCAATGATTTTGCATCAACAACCAACAACCCCATTTGTTTTTCCGGGAATTGGTGGGAAAATCTACGGGACAGCCGAAAAGACTCGTGGCTGCGTGGCTTTCTTTGTCGCATCGCTTCATGACCAGAAATCTCAAGCAAATCCGATGGGCATGGCTTCACCGTTTCAGGCTTTGCAAAGCATCAACCAGAAGACCAAGCAAGCCCAGGCCCTGAAACCCCTGGTGCGTGGGGTATGTTATGCAGATATGTACTGGTTTGTAATGCATGTCTATCTACACAGATATAATCATAATTCTGTCAATCTATATGCACTATGTATTGTGTATGTGTATGTATATACACATATGTATATCTATCGATATGTATATATGTATATATATATATCTATATATATATATATAATATACATATTCATACTATATATATATATCCATACAATACACACATATATATATATATGTATACATATGTAGATGTTTATATTCACTCCTATACGTATGTTTCCATGCAGCTGGTTCATGCGTGGTCATCAGTCATGTGGCCCTAAAAGCGGCCCTCAAGGACAAGGATAAAGAGATGATTGGCAAGATCCAGAACTTGGAGGGCAAGATCAAGTCCACCCAAGATGCGTCGGCTTTGGCTCGCTTGGGACGTCGGCTTTGGACGATAAAATGGGGGTAGAAACCCACCCATTTCATGGGGATTTTTGGTTGGATGTAATGTTAATGGTATACATAACCCATAACCAACAAGATGATACTTAGGTTTGTCTGAAAATGGGGGATGTACCCCCCCCCCGTTATGGCAAATTAATGGTCAACATGCTGATTTTGCAAAGCAGATTTTGGGGTGCACTCTTTCAAGACAAGCCCATTTGAAAAGGTGGGAAGTGGGGCGGAAGCGACCGGCTCAGTCACCAGGTATAACAAGGCCAAGGGTAGCGAGAAGGACAACAAGCTCAAGGCGCCTGATGCCGGTGTTGGCTGATTCCCTGATTTGCAGCTCCAAGGTTTGTCATGTTGGGATGTGAAGTTGACCCATATCTCACCGTGAATTGTCCGTGTGATTCATGTGAACCGAGCCGGTGGCTGCAAAAAAAATCACGATCATCTCAGTCGGGACGGGGGTTAATCTCAAAGAAACATGGTGTATGAAAGTCTCTCACATGTAGATACGGCAATCATTCGCCCATAAGGGAAATCTCCTTTCTTATGTTGGCTGAATTTCCCTTGCTTCAACCTCAGTATTTGATCCCGTCTGCAGCTTGATTCATTTTCACACATTTCTTGTTGCATTGATCCCGAAATCACAATCAACCACCAGGAAAATTGCTCCAACATCCTCCGAAAATCACTGCGTTCACTTCCGCATCGAACTGGGTTTGTCCAAAAAAGGAGTATACCCCAAAAATCCATTGGTTCGTTCTTTTTTCATTCGGGATTTTTCTGAGAATAGGGTACCCCACAACCCAAGAGTTTATCATCATTTTCCCACTTGACATTGCGATAAAAAGGTGGCATGATACCCCATTCGCAGACCCAAATCACATGGCCGACTATACACATATACATACACCCACTATCTCCTATTTTGTCTATATGCAATTCCATGATGTTTCAATTAACATGTACTCATTGCGATTTAGATATTACATTATTATACATGATGTACAAATTATTTAATGTATATATTACATGATATCCATCATAGCGATCCCATTACATCAATTTACCCATCATCTTCTCCCCTTTTTGGTGGGCAGCTGCAGGGATGGATCCCCATGTCCCCCAAGGGCTGGGCGTCTCCCTGCAGGAGTTGCAGAAGCTTCGTGATGAGAAGTTGGCGGCCGAGAAGCAACGCAAAGCCGCCGAGGCCTACCCTGGGAGTTTTTTGTTTGGCTTGATGGGTAGTAGAATACCAGGGCTTAAGCACTATGATACAATATGATTTAACATGATATAATTTATATAACCAACTAGAGCTGGAACTGCTCCCACGAGTTTGGTCCAGAAAGGGACCATTTCACCCAGGAAAATGGGAGAAGAATGCGGTAAAACATGATGAATCAAGCTCCATCCTGAGGGAGACAAAAGGAGAACAAAGTAGGCAGACTTCAATGCAGTTGGCCTGATAATAGAGTGCCCCGAAGGTGCCCAAATCCACTGGGAATCACCGTATTCCATATGAAATTGCGATTTTCGGGTAACGCCAAAAAACAAAGGAACTGGGGCATTTCAAGCGACACAATTCGAGATGCTGACCCTCAGAACAGGACGGTTTCCGCAAACATGGTTTTCTAGCGAGATCAGATTGTTTCCGACTTCTTTTTTGCCAATCAAAATGCATAGATGATTGTCCCAATTTCCCAGTGACTGGCTGATGAAAAAGGGGTGACACGCCGTTTTTTTGGGCATCTGACAAAGAGAAGATCATCTGACAAGAGAAGATCATCGGTGTCGCCTCAGAAATTGTCTCAGCAAGGGGTGATCAGCCATGATCCCACCCTGCGCAGCGGCAGGCCGAATTGGAGAAGGATAAGAAGGAGGTGGCGCGAGCCAAGAAGGTGGAGAGTCACGTGGGTTTGTGCTTGGATGACTTGGATGTAGCTTGATTTTGTCCATTTGATATTCCCATGATATCCCAAAAAAAACCCATAGATTCTTCGGGAAATCTCATCAAACCGCCATTGAACACCCACAAAAGTTATGGCTTATCCAGATACACCACTGGGGGTCCACCCGAGCCTTTGATGGCGGTTTTCCATGATTATCCAACCCAAGGTTGTCAACTCTTGGAGTAACTTGAATGTTGAACCTTGAGGTGCAGATAGCAATGAGGTTGGAATGAGAAAACCAATCTTGATGCATGGGATCAGGTTTGAGAAACTCCACTGCTGAAGAGTCTGTGTGACTCAAGATCATTTAGTCCCTACGGGATTGGCGTGCGAGTCGATCCTCTACAGTATATCATCTTTACGGACCAGTTTTTCCGGATGCCCAGAAACTCTGTGTTCCGTTGCTGCCCTTTTTTATCGGGGGAAGCCGCCGTGTATCGGGAAGGGAGGAGCTGTGTGACTGGATTTCCGCCTGCCGTTGTGGCTCCACAGTTTGTGACTTGCTTCTCAACCTCCCTGACTGGCCAGGGGCCCCCAGATGGGAATCCGGTGACCTCCATTGGTGGGTCTGTTGGACGAAATGAGTAACCTTCTGATGGGCTATTTTACTACAGGGAAAAGATCCCGTACCAGATTGAATATATATATATATATACATATGTATTGTGTATATTGTATAGTGTCTTCTGTATACTGTATGCTGTGTATGTGTATAATTGTATAACATGTATTCATCCAAACTTTGAAAACACCCCTTTCATGTCACTTCATGTATCGTCGTAGTCTTGCTGCTTGTGTACTTCAGACCGGAAGTTTCTGCTTGTTCAGTCAGCATGTCTGCGGGGTATTGGATAGGACGACCCTCCAGGTAGGTGCACCAGCTTCACCAGGCTTTTGACCAACCAAAAAGACAGCATCATTTCCCAGAGGTTTATTGTCTTTCAATGTCTTTAGATAGGTTTGGACCATTTTGGACCCACGTTCTTGTCGGCTACAGTCATCTCCGAATTTTGCTGGTACTCTCCCATAGTTTCAATGCCGTGACCCACATTTTTGACCCACATGTTTTCACTGCTTTGGCCCCATGCAACCGTTGCTGTCCTGAGGCTTTTTGCCGCCGGGGCGACCGTTGCTACATCTCCTCGTCGTTTGACACATTCCAGCGCCATGTATGCTGCCATTCTGGTGGCAGGCGAGGGGAAACCAGCGGAAGCGATCAGCAGTGGGTCATCCCATCTCCCATAGCATAGCTAGCGGTGATAAGAACAATGAGGACCATAGTGATGAGAATATTGACCACGATAATCATGATAACAATAATGGTGACAAGCGTAGTATGATAAGTATAATGAGAAAAGGAAAAACAATAACAATAATCATAACAATAATATCAAGAATAGCAATAGTAATGATACGTATATAATGATACTATTAATAGAGCAACAAGTTCGCTTGAATGAGGTCCCAAAATGAAGAGGGACTCATCATTATTGTCGATCAAGGTGCTTCCTGGGTAGAAGTGGGGACTCCTTTCGATGCGTTTTTTCTATTCCGCACTTTCGCCCAAAATAGGAAGGTCAATGTATCTAGAAATTTGATTGTCAATTGCAATTCTGTTAAAAGCAACTACAATAAAGGCACATAAGGCACCACCAGGGGAACCATCCCCTCAAAAGTCAGAGGCTTGGCCTTATCATCTGCGTATCGTGTGGACCATCAGTCCTGGGGCCCAGAACTGAGTGGGTGGGGATTTCATGAGCCTTCTGAAATTTGTCAACAAAAATAGGGTGTAGAACCCACATGCGGATATGCACACAAACTCACGGTAAACTCTGTTTTTTGTTACAAAAATTGGGATTTTCGCCAGAAGCATGAACATTGGGAGATATGATCAATGATTGACGATGTGAACCTGGGGAACCCTAGGAAAACCCACCAACATTTCGTGCATTCCCACATAAGCAATGCCGGAGGTTGAGTTGTTTCCATTCGGAGCCTGGGATCTTCCCTCAACTTGGGGGTGTATCACCCTGTAAAACTGGGTTATAACATGTTTATTACTGACTTAGCAAATGGGATCCACATCTATGGCCAACTCCAATCCAAAACTCATCTTCTTATCTTCCAGGGCCCCATTGCTGATTGAACCTACGGGAGTGTCTGAAAACAGCGTGTAGATTACATACCAGTCACATCCAGTCACTGTATACATATATTTCTATATATCTTACATATCCCCGAAATGCTGAAAATCCCGAACTGGTAATTGCATGCAATTTTCCAGGAAAGTGATGACGACAGGACTTGATTTTGGGCCACAGGTTGGACCGCAAATTGGTCACCTCCGCAGCGCAGCTTGCGGCCTCCAGATCCTCTGCACCGCGTTGTCAGTGCACCGGTTGCGGCGAGGGGTCTGGGGAGTGGGGCCATTTTTCGAGGGCCAGCTTTGTCTTTGCAGTGGATTCATGGCACATGGGGTTGGAACTCGTAAACTGACATTTGTTCAGAAGTTGACTGCGCTCAGACCTCCTTTATTTATAAGTACTGTGATGATCTGTCAGGCTGTCAGGGGCATTTCCAGGCAGACCATGACTAAAACTCCCGAGGTACTCCGCGGCACCTTCTGCCGTGGAAAGTGGCCGACCCTATCATGAGGGTGCCTTGGTTGCGATGAAAACCTCCAATCATCAACCACTGAAAAGTGCCACCCTTTGGGCATTGGAAGGGAAGACTCTTTCTATCTTTTCGTATACAGTAAATATATGTGTATATATATACATGTATGTATAGTGTCTACACACATAGTTCTGGTGATCTTTTGAACTATCCTTCAATGCTTTGGTTGCATCATTGACCCATCTGCATCCCATTCCGTTGCCAAGGTTTGGTGGCTCTTTGCCCCAACAATTCATTGACCGAAAAGTGTGTCAAGCAAGCCAAGAGCAGCGCTGGACTGGTTCTGGTTCCCGGGATCCAAAGGGTGATCCAAGTGCTGGTTCCTGAAGTTGATGATACCCTCTGGTAAACTAACAGTTTGCTATTGAAAATGGCCATAGAAATAGTGGATTTTCCCATTAAAAATGGGGATTTTCCATAGTTATGTTAGTTCACCAGAGGGTACTGGTTCATGTTCGTTTGCATGTCCCATGGTATGTACCATAGGTACTATATATTTCAGGATGAGCACGATGATGAACCCTTGAGTTGTGCCAAGTGACACTATCCCTTCCCAACAAGGGCAATGTAGAAGTGAGCTAAAGGGTTGATAGGGTTGATGATGTTGAGTCGATGCCAATCTTAGCCATTGATCTGCGGGCAAAAGAAAGCCTAGGTTGTCGACACTGGCGACCTTGGTGTTGCAGACTGCGAATCCCTCTGCAATGAGTCACCTGGCACGATCTTTTTGTCACGTTTGCAGTTAGAGAATCTTCTGCTTTGAGGCGTTCGTTAGGAACGTTTCAAAGCCAATAAGGTCGGAAAGAACGAGATAATATTGAAGCCATGTAGTCCAACATTGTAACCGGACAAAGCTGAGCCGTTAACGATACCCGTTGATTGGTTATGGTAGCGGGTACCTGGCTTGGGGATAAGGATAGCCCATGAAAAGCGGGGATCCCGGGATAGCTATTGACATCTATTGACCAACCATTTTTGCCCTTGTTTTTCATTTGCTTTTCGTTGCTTTTCGCCGAGGAACTATGGGATGGAACTGGATGAGGACGGAAAAGAGCGGAAGTCAAAGCTCTGCCGGGGCTATGTGGTGCGTAATCCCTTCAACGAAGGTGTAGAGAAGGCGGTGAACGGTCCTCGGTGGGATGTTGACGCCAGTCATGCTGTATATCTATACAATATATATCTATATATGATGAATATCTCTCTATGTACACATATATGTATATATGATGCAGTATCCTGTACTATGATATATCATACTACAATATGACATATATATATATATATACAATACACCATATACAATATATATATATATATGCATACATTGTAAATTCCTAAAGACAATGTAATATGTATAATATATACGTACACAACAAATATACTATACTACTATTATTACGCGCAGGCACCGTCGTTTGCCCAAACATTTAATAGTCTTTCATGTCGTTGCACGTACTACATGTCGTATGTAGGTCATATGTAACTTATCATANATGTTTTCCTAATCAATATCAGCATGATCATCATCGTACTTCTGATGTTCTCATGATCATTCCCAGATCATGATCATCATCATACTATCATTTACGTGTTATCTATCATGTTACCTCTCATATCATGAGTGTTATAAACATTCACATGTTCTCATGATCATGCTCGGATCATGATCATCTAACATGTGTGTAATATCATGTATGTTAACATTAAGGGTGGGGGGGTTTGGGGGGGTATCCTGATCATCATCATACTATCATTTACATGTTATCATGTTCCTTCTCATATCATGAATGTTATAAACATTCACATGTTCGCAAGAACTTTGAAAGTTGCACTTGGCTCTACACAGCCTAAGATCTCGGCCGACCCTGGGAAAATGGATCTGACTGGCTGCATGTTGTGGATGATGATGTTATGATGATGATGATGATGATGATGATGATGATGATGATGATGATGATGATGACGACGATGATGATGATGATGATGTTGATGATGATGATGTTGATGATGATGATTATGATGATGTTGATGATGATGATGATGATGATAATGTTGTTGATGATGATGATGATGGTGATGTTGATGATGTTTATGATGTTGACGATGATGATGATGATGATGATGATGTTGATGATCGTCATTGCGGGTCCGGGCAAACGATGGCGCCTGGCCGTATTATTACTATCACCATTATCATTACCCTTACTCTTACCATTACCATACTATACTATAATGAAATAGAAAATATGACACAATATAGTACAATAATATATGATACAATATGATTTAATATGATAGTATCATATGATAAAGTATTATACTCTATTCTACTCTATTATATCATATTATATCATATCAATTATACAGTAAAATAGAATATAGTGGAATAGAATACAACACAATGCAATACACTATGGTTTGATATAATATAATATAAGAAAAAAGACTATAATGTACCCTAATGCCATATGATACATAAATATAGTATGTATATATATACACACATTTTTTCAACATATAATATGATACAATATGATATGATATGATATAGTACAAGAAAATATGATATAATACTACATGATGAAATATAATGACATATATTATACTATACTCTACTATATATATATACTATACCATGCTATACTATACTACACGACGCATATAATATACATATGATATACATGTGATATGACTATGATATACATATGATATCAATATGATATACATGCGACATTTGATATACATACAATATGCGTATAATATTCATATACACAATATACATATAACATGATATGCATAAACTATACATTTATAGAATAAAGCACACAAATAATATACGTTTGATATGCATTGAATATACATACAATGTGCTTATAATATACATTACATTTAATTTACATTTGATATACATATGATATACAAATAACACACATATAATATACATGCTATATACATATAATATCATTTGCATAAAGTATACATACAACAAAATATAGATAAAATACATATATAATATGCATTCAAAATACATACAATATACATATAAAACATAACATACATATGATATACGTGAAATATACACATAACATACATAAATATACATGTAATATACATGATATACATAAATATACATATAATATACATGATATACATAAATATACATATGATATGATATACATATTATATAGATATAATATACATCAAGTATAAATATGATATACATGTGATATTTATACATATATACGTACAATATGCATAAAATCTTGTACACATATATATTTTGATATAATGTAATAAAGCAGTATAATATGATATGATATGAGTATGATATGACATAATGTAATACAAACATAGAAAAAATAGAATATGATATAACATACTTTTAAATGACACAACCCCATAGAATACAATATAATGCAATATGATATAATATAATGCAGTTTGATATAATACCATATGATAGGATACAATAGAATATCATACAATACGATGAAATACAATATGATGAAATATCATATAATATCTATACAATACATATTTATGATATGTGTATACTATGTATATATATATATGTGTATAAACCTATGTATGTGAAGCCCAAGCGGGGTTACTCATTATGAACATCTCTCCTGGTCCAGGGCAAGGCGCAATGTTGGCTGATTCATGGAGATGCCCGAAGCAGCAAGACCTTCAAAACGGAAGTGAAAATTGCTTCGTGGCATCTGGGAAGTTGCAGGGAAATCACAAAATGTGAGGTGAAGATATGACTTTTCTTCTTTTTTGATAAGAGATATAAGAGGCCTGCATAACTACATACATAACATACATTACATTACTTTACTTTACATTTACATTTACATTTACATTTACACTTACACTACATTACATTACATTACATTACATTACATATCATTACATATATGAACAAATGTATATATCTTTAGGAGCTGAAACACCTATCGGCTCTTTCGGGAATACATTTTCAGCTATGTTGCATGTTTCTTAAGCCCCTGAACGTGGATATTTGAATCGTAAACGGAAACCTGCAAAGGATTGCTGTAGCCATCCTATCTATCAGATCAGATCTATTCTGTGCATCAATGCCATGGACAGTCTACACACATATACGTCATGTGTCGTCATACGTCGTCGTCATCATTATGATCATCATGAGAAGTATCATCATCACAATCATCATCACAATCATCATCACTATCAGCATCATAAGCATGATATGATGCATCTTGACGCATCATCACACATCATCATACAGAATGATACATGAGCGCACACCACAAGGTGTTCGGTACATCGCTCAACAAATTGAGCTTGACAAATCTCTTGCTTGTTTTCGCACCAGACATTTTGCTTTGGTTCACCTAGTTTTGGAAGCGTTGCAATGGACTGCATCATCCAAAATGGGTGTCAAAGCATGGAGTATATGCCCGCGGCTGTTTTCCCTGCATTATTCGAAGAAATTCGGAGTAGATTTTGAGTTCCGACAATTTCGGGTAAGCATGAACAGTATTCATTCATTGGCATTTTTTGGCAAGTTCTAAGACGTCCCCCTCGTCTTGAACCGCTCCATTCGGACTAAGGAGCGCAGCACTTTATTGGATGGCAGAAACAACAAGATCACTCACCACAAGGCTCGGGTCCGCCAGTTCGTCAGCCGGATGACACACACACACACACACTAACTATAGGCTGTCTAATTGGGGGAGTATTGCCTGAGTAGCTGATCATCAATATTACCCATGAATCCATCAACTAGGGCTTATTAATCCAGAGTTGACACGAATCCCCGTGCGTAGATGATCGTTTTCGATTCAAACCCAACCCCACAATTCTCATGAAGATCCCAGGAAAACGGAGAGAAATTGGTCCAAGAATATGATGCACCCAAGTTTTTTGGGATGAGGTGTTGGATTTGACCACATACCCTGTGATCAACAACATGGCTAGTTGGGAAATCCCCGAACTAAATGGGCATTTCACAAAGGGTAAATTATCGAACTAGACATGGTTTTGTATCATGTTATATCACTTCCTCTTGCATGGCTGTGTGGGCATATTTTAATTGGGGGCTCGAAAAATGTGACGGACATGTCACGGGTATATTGCTCTTGTTCTTCTTGTTCTTCTTGTTCTTCTTATGCTTCTTATTCTTATTCTTATTCTTGTTCTTCTTCTTTTTCTTGTTGTTGTTGTTGTTGTTGTTGTTGTTGTTGTTTCCCTCTGGGGTTAAAAGCAGTAACAGCCTGCTCCATATTTGATGACACAAGCAGGGGGGAATGAACATCCAGCATCCAGCCTTGATGATTTTCATGCCAGGAATTCTGCGGATGTGAAGCACGGGTGGTGCACTTTCCCAGACCGGCACCTCGGCTTACGATAATCCTCGACTTGGAACCCTTAAAAGCCGTGAGCATGTGCATATATATATATATATAGATGTATCATATATCATAGGCAGCATAGGCAGCGTAGGTGAGAGGGAACTGCCTTGGGCTCTGAATCGGGTTGTGTTGCGATCTGAGCTTCCTGGACCTGGCAACACATGGCAACACATGGCCATGGCAACACATGGCCATGGCAACACATGGCCATGGCAACACACTTTTGTATCATACATAGTAGGGTTGATTATATACTTAGTGATATAATACACCCATTATATGCTTTAGCCTCGAGATCGATCTGAGTCGATCATTCTGTACGGATCGATTGCAGGGCGAGGCGTTGGCACCAAGGCGTTTCGAACAGAATTGGCACTGCAACGGCACAAGCTCGCTCAGTTGACAAAGGTCGGGGTTGGTTGGTGATGTGTTTGTTTACTTGCATTTGGTTGTGGTTGTGGTTGTGGTGGTCGTCGAGGTCGTGGTCGTCGTGGTCATGGTTGTCGTGGTCGTGGTCGTTATGGTCGTTGCGTTTGTTGCGGCGTTGCGGTCGTTGCGGTCGTCGCGTTGTGGTCGTTGTGGTTTTCGTTTTCGTTGTCGTTGCTGTCGTCGTCGTCGTGGTGGTGGTGGTGGTGGTGGTTGTTGTTGTTGTTGTTGTTGTTGTTGTTGTTGTTGCTGCAGTCGTATTCGTTGCAGTATTTGCAAAGTGCTTGGCATGTTGTGTTACGAAGCATCCAAATCCACTTTCACCCATTATATAACTGGCCGTCTGATTCTCATCGATTCTTAGCGAAACAGCGGCGACTTGTTAGCGGAACAACGCAGGAAGTCAACCAAACAAGCCACGTCAACATGAAAATTGAGAAGGGCAAAGCCAAGATGAAGGTGTGGCCTGTGGGCGTTTCCAAGCAGCTTTCCACCTGCCATAGCCCATTGATGTAACTTCACCATGGCACATACTTGGGATGCAGTTGGGCTTATAATTGGGTATATTTCTCCGTAGTAGTACGGGTCCCACATCCCAAGTTGTGGAGGTTATAACATAACTGTGGTTAGTTTCTGTATATCTCAATTTTGGGTTCGATATCCCATGACAAAAAATCTATGCTCTTCAGTCTTTCTGTCGTTTTTCATGTTTTTCCATGTTTTTCCCACATATTCAATATTCCCCACACAATCCCCATGTAACTTGACCATGGGGCGCCCTGCCCATAGGGCCTGTCCATCGCTGGCCAGGTTAAGGAGTTGGAACTGCAAGAGGCAGACTATCAACGGCTGAACCTGTTGGAAGGCGTCTATGACTGGCTCCCGCTGCTTGATGAATGGACGATTTTCTGGGGTGATGATGCTGGGAAAAAAAACAGGTACATAGACACGTGATAATACACATTATGCGTTTTTACCTGAGGTCTTGCAGGAAACTGCATGTACTAAACAACATTTTTTTTTTTTTTTGGGGGGTAGGGGGGGTATATAAGCTCAACATGAGCAACAAACAATTGTGCCGAAAGGCCTGGGTCAGGACTCGGGTATGCCTGGATGGCACAAAACGCTGGAGCCATTGCGAGGTGAATATGCATGACATGGACGGAAATGGGTGTATCTGAAAATGGGGCCC
Organism: Symbiodinium sp. clade C Y103; assembly: GCA_003297045.1. Lineage (NCBI taxonomy): Eukaryota > Dinophyceae > Suessiales > Symbiodiniaceae > Cladocopium > Cladocopium sp. clade C. Next base: position 580,300 of record BGPT01000149.1, on the reverse strand, counting down.
CCAAATAGCTATTCTAAATCGGGAAAATGAGGATCATCCAATGGAGGGTAGATTACGGTACACTTTTTTCAGACCTAAATGTTTCATGTGTTTTGGGTTCTTGTTCGACCCAAGTTCTCAAGTCGAGGTATGACTGCCACTTCTGTGGTCCCCACCCAAAAACGGGACGAGTTGTGCCGAGGATTCGCGTGCCGCATCGCGTTGCCAAGCACGAGGCCTGGAGTGTTAAGCCTCCAATTTTTTTTCAGGTGGAAATCCATGGGTTGCCATGGGATTTTTGTGTTTTTTTAAATGGATGTTGAAGGCATTTTCATGGGATTTTTGGGAGTGTAAAGCCACCACGTTGAGCCAAAACTTTGTTCCGAAGCTTCAACTTTCCCTGAAGTTCTCCTCAGCTTCCAGGAGCGCTTTTTGCCTGGCGCAATGGCGCGGTTCTTCAAACCTGGCCTGATCCGAAACCAAGCTGGCTCGTGGAAGACCGCGGCTTGGGCATGGCAGTCATAGGATGGAGTTTTGAACATAAATCAAATTAATTAAGGCAGGCATTTTTTTGTTCCTTGGTCAGTTGAAAAATGGAATCCAGGACTGATTTCCTGTCAGCTGTGAACACGAAAAAAAAAAACATCCCGCTAGGTTGATGCAAAAATTGCCCATATTACTGTAAACATATGTAAACACATAGAAAACATCAACTATCAATCAACCCAACTACTGAAACATCCCCGGTAGGTAAGCTGCAATTGGTAATGAAATACCCCCAATTGGTAGCGAAACCCCATTTTTCTGTATCGCGGCAAGACAACTATTATCAACCGTACACCTCCCAAGCCTAAAGCGCAACAGGAGATATTGGAGCGCACCAGTGCGCATGAGCTACTTGGGTTTCAGGTCACTCTGGACGGAGCTATCAGAAAGGGTGATTTAAGCTGATTCAGGACGCACACTGTATGTACTGATATGGATTCAACCACAATTTTGATAGGGATATGATTATTTTATCAGAATGATATGATCTAGGTTTGTAGGCTCCCCCCCCATGGTCGTGGTTGGTTGGGTTACCCACCTCCCCCCCGTGATTTCCTGCCTGAGATGCCCAAAAATGACCTTCCTCCCTTTGCATCATGGTGGGATAGCTCTTGAGCTTATACAGTATACTGTAGAGATTACACTGTATATTATTCTATCAACACTGTATAGATGCCACGTGATGTATATGTATAAATATAGACTATTTGAGTGACAGCAACTATTTATCATATGGAAAATCTTCTATATCATATATCATATATCATATATCATATATCATATATCATATATCATATGTTATGTATCATATACCACATATTATACATTAAATGTTAAATATTATTATATCATATACATTACATAGTATATATTGTATATTAGTTTTATATTGTATATATATCATATATTGTAAATTATATCTTGTATATTATACCATGTACTGTATACTATAAATTATAAATTACATATTATATATTGCCTTGTATATACTTGATTTCATATACTATACACTATTTTGTTTTTCTTCCAATATATATATTTATATATATATAGTCATATAGTTTTAGGATCGACCCCCATGAAGACATGTCTGTTATGTAGCCAGTTTGCAACTTTAATTCGTTTATACAAGTCTAACTTTAATCCGTGTTTTTTGTTCCATCAGATGTGGATCCGAGGTAAGATCTACAAGAAGACAGACCTCTCAGCCTTCCTTTACCTTTGCTTGAACAAGAGCAGTTGCCTGGCGCTGATATGGCGACGACTTGTCGCCACGATGTGCCTGAATCATGTGATATCACATTATTTCCACTAGAAACATATTTTATGAAACTACTGTATATATATCCTATAAAAAACAGGGGGGTTCCAACGATTTTCACAGTAAAAAAACAAGTTGAATCCATTGTTTCCAGCAGCAGCGTATGGCGTTTTTCTTTTCTTTTTTCTTAAGGCATGGAAGAGAACTGGTACCTGACCAAGAGAGATGACATGATCCACTGGGCGAGCAAGACCTTCAGACATCTGAAGAACCAAAGCGTCCTGGTCTCGACGGGCCGGCCTTGGGGAAAGAAACGGGTAAGGGCCTGGCAAAACGATGGATCTGGCTCTGAAGTTACGGTTGATTCATCTTGAGTCTGGATGAAAATTGTGGCTGCCGCTACTGTAAGAAGTGATTTTTTAAAGTGGGCTGAAACCTAGAAAACTTTGGTTCTATTCGCTCTTCTCTTTCGCCATCACTTTCCCGAAACTTTCGCGTTGTGGGTTTTTTCTTTCGATGCATATGTCTGAAATCAACTTTCCTGAGCCTGCGCGGAAAACTCCTGAAAAGAAACCCGGTGGTTTCTGTCCTGAAGTACAAAACATTGAACATTTGTTCCCAAGCATTCTTTCAACGAAATTTGTTTTGCCGGAGTTCGTAACACATGGATTGAAGTTTTAAACACTGTTCTGGGGGACGAAACCGAGGAAGAGGACTTTTTTCGTAGGTTCTCGGCGATTTGCGCAAGACTCTTTGAAAATCATGAAAGAATTGCGTACTTACCATCCCCTGACCACTTTTATGGCGGGGTCCCAGCTAGTGGGGGCTGCGGAGCTTTCGCAAAGCTGAAATCGAGGATTTTCGGGGCACATCCTGGACATTTGTTGGCAATCTGACCTTATAGATACAAAGATATACATCCTGAGAAGGTACTTAGCCCCAGAAATCATACCTCATTTGCTTGCTCAGAAGGTACTTAGATCATCTTAGATCGATGATTTTGAGCGTTCAGATGGCTAAATGATCTCCTCGGCGTGTCGAACCCATGATGTTGCAGCAAATTTGCCATGATTCAATGATTAATGTTTCCTGAAACTGTCTTTCGCGAGCTTTCGCGAAAGCAACTCTTCACAAAGGCTTTTGCGAATCTTTCGCGACTGTGGTCTGCTTTTGCGGAGCCGGGTTACTTTAGCCTCCTTCAAATTATCACCCATGGGTGGGGATAACATGGGACAACCTATAACCTATAGCCTCAAAAGGAATAAATCAGCAAGTGTTTCTGAAAGCCCTCTGTTTACCCCGAAAGAAAAAGGCGGTTTCCGCTTTTCCGCCCATTTTTCCATTACTGTGAACCAGCCCATGAATGACCAGCCCCCCTAGGCGAGGAGAACATCACCGACGAACTGTCGGACTGGGCTTTGTGACGGCTTGTTTTTTTTTTGGAGGGATCCACAGTGAGCAACCAAAGTTGGGATTTGACCTTAAGACACTTTTTGTTTTTGAGCAAGAAAGTTGGGAATGAAACTTACAACTTACAACTAAACTTGGAGTTTGTGAGCAACAAGACTTGGGTTTAGGCTGCAGAAATCAAGATTTATCTCGCCCAATCGGGATTCCACCAACGATGGGAAGATGCCCTCCTGAAATCCAATCAGGCAACGGAAAGCCCCAACGCTCGGTCAAGCATCTGCAAATGAGGAAATTTCCATGGTAAGGTCAAATATTGCAAGAAGTTACCAGTGGCACATGATTGATCTACGACACTTGACTCCTGCATCAGAACGAAGAGTTCCTGCAGAAAGTCTTCTTTCGCATGGCGTGTATCGGGACAAAGATTGGAAGAGACAACAAGCTAACTTACCAGGCCGGTGCTACTGCTGGGTTTGCCAAGGGCCAAACACAGAGCCCTGGGTGTTCGATGATTAATCCTGCGCAGGATTCTGGACAGGCCCCAAAGACTGGCAGCAGTATATATGTGGTTGTTGTTTTTTCAGATCCTACCGAGGATGAGGGCAATGCCGGGTATGATGATGATGATGATGATGATGATGATGATGATGATGATGATGATGATGATGATGATGATGACGACGACGACGACGATGACGATGACGATGACGATGACGATGATGACGATGACGACAGTTTTTTTTTGCTCAGCCACCAAGCAGATGATGGTCCGGTGGCCCTTTCAGTTCCACAGGTCAAGAACAAAACCATCACAGAGACGGTGGATCCAAACTTTTGGCATGGGGAAGACCTTCCTGCAGATGCTTGGAGAAGTTCTTTGTTTGGGTGGGGAAGTCTTCCTATTTTCTCCAGTTTTTGTTCAAGATTTGGAGCCATCCAAGATTGGGGCTTTCAACAGGATGGGATTCTTGAGCCAAAACATCTGGGGAGTTGCCGAAAAGTTGGGCTGTTAGACCTGTTGGGGCCATCCACGAAGGTCGCCTCTATCAAACTCGAAGCCCTGGATTTGGTGCTATCAACTTCCGGGGGACCATAGAACAACATGGGGCAGGTAGCTTGAAGCATTGTGAATCTCTACCTGGGGGGCCAAAATGGCTCAGCATACGGGGCAGGCGATCATAGGATGCCTCCACTTATCCCATTGGGTGTTGTTTCTGGATGGGAGTTTTGACCGGACGCCTTAGGACGCGCCACATATTTCCTGGATCAAATCCATGATGAGTTTCCGGAAAACAGCAACGCAATGAAAGTGGCCGACATTCAATTTTTCCTGAGTTTTTCCTGTATCTTCGCCAAATTGATTGCAGCTGGATTCAGGATAGCAGTTTGCCGATGCCGCTCCAACCATTTGGGTGCTATGAGAATGTCAAGAAGGCACGGCCCCTGAGGGCTTCAGAGCAGAAACAGGGTGGAAACATGTGGAAACAATCAGAACAAAGAAGCAAACACGTGCACTTTGTACCATCATCGCAGACTTGGTTGAAGGATGTTAAAGGGAAGAATTGTAGGAAACTTCACCTACTAATGTATCTATTTCCAAAGAAAACCATACCATTGACATGAAGACCTGGGGTTCAACCCGCCAGGACAAGGATTTGTTGGGGACTTGGGGAGCACCTTGGGGACCACCAGCTCAGGCTCAAGATGCTGTGGAAGAGCAGGCACCGCTCCCAACTTGTTCTTGATTAACTCCCCAATCTTTTTGGTGGTTAGATCATGTTAGATCCTCTTTCTTGCTGCCCCAGTCACCAGTGTTACTGATTGAATCTCCATTTTTTGTTTGGGTTCAAGTTTGTGTTTTTGCTGCTTCAATCCGTCTTTTTTTGCTGCTTGCAGCTGTCAAGCAATGATTAGCCTGGTGGTTTGGGTGCTTTGGACTCCCAGTATCCCCAGAATTCCAAACCACCAGGCACCAGTAGTTAACCATTGGTTGCAGCTACTTGGTGGCTCACCCAGAAATCGGACAAACGGACAAACCCTACTTGCCGTACTTACAACATCTTTTTGTCATGCCCACTGAGTTGAGCCACCAAGTACCAAGGGGCGATCTGTTGGCAGGTGCAGAAGGAGGTGGGAAGATGTCCTATCGAGGAGCTTTCCACGAGTCAGAAGGGTGAGGGCACGAGTCTCGGCCCAAACAACGCTCGCTGTTGAGCGCGGCCCCCGTTGAGGATCTGTCTCTGGTTGGGATCCCATCCGTTGCCCCTCCTGCTCATTGAAAGCTGTCCTCCATCAGGGACCACCAAGCAACCAACGAACGTGTAGGTCTGATGTTTTTTCCTGCGTTCCGGTATGATTTCATTCTGAAAAAGGTTGACCTATCAACATGCCTAAGGTTGGCAGGTGCCCATTTTGTTCCAGCTCGCAGTTGCGAAGTCCCTCTCCCGTCTCCATCGCCCCAGACCTTCAGGATCATGGACAAGCTGAAGAAATACACTTATTACATCGACGCTTGGATGGTGGGAACATCCAACTGATTAGACAGGAACAAGGGCTTTTTAGAACCTACCCGGCTTATTGGAGATTATGAGCTAGCCCATGAAAGGAAAGGAATGGCATAGCATCGGTTCATCGATGAACTAGTTAATCAGAATCTATATCGACATATTCTCACCATGAAAGCTAATTACCAATCATTTGACATTATTTGAATTAAGCAAAGCGTTTTCCTCACTGCTCGTTCATTAGTCTCAGGACAAACTCAAGTCACACGCCACCGTGACCAAGTGGTTAAGCAAAGGACCGAAAAATGCAAGGGCCGGGGTTCGATGCGGCCGATGGGGGGTGGGCCAAGTCATAGGCCAAGTCATAGGCCAAGGTAGCCTCACTTTTTTACGCTCAGTCTTGACCCATATTTGTTTGGGAGTTCTGAGAGATCTTTAGTGAACACCTAAAATGAATCGAAACCATTAGAAACTCAAGATTTATATATATTTAAATGCCCGGTTTTTTGGGTTGAACATGGACCAAATAGTACAGTCGGATCCACTGACTCCGACAAACAGTGTTCCGGAAGCCAGGATATAGCTGGTGGACGGGAAAAAAACAGAAAGATGTCTGGAACTCAGGATTCAACTGCTGGAATTCATCCCGATTTCTCGACATTTTAGAAGCTCCATGGAAGACTTGTCTTTCTTTTGTTAAACAGATGCTGATTTTCTTGTGGAGTTTGACGCGGAAGACAACCCGGGGTATCTTGGGCTTTGAGCCAAGATTTCGATGCGATACCCATAGAAACATCTCTTAAATCACCTGATCCGTGAGCATGGCACTGCTGGACGTGAAACCGCCTGAACTTCAGTGTGGTGGTGAATCCAGCGCCTGAAGAGGTTGGCCATCTATATAGATATTATTCTTGATTCTTGTTCTTCTTGTTGTTGTTGTTGTTGTTGTTGTTGTTGTTGTTGTTGTTGTTGTTGTTGTTGTTGTTGTGTTTTGTTGTTGTTGTTGTTGTTGTTGTTGTTGTTGTTGTTGTTGTTGTTGTTGTTGTTGTTGTTGTTTTTGTTTTTGTTGTTGTTGTTGCTGCTGCAGTTGTTGTTGTTGTTGTTGTTGTTGTTGTTGTTGTTGTTGTTGTTGTTGTTGTTGTTGTTGTTGTTGGTTGTTGGTTGTTGGTTGTTGGTTGTTGGTTG
>BGPT01000149.1:555949-572943 GCA_003297045.1 Symbiodinium sp. clade C Y103 | reverse complement strand
GGTTGTTGGTTGTTGGTTGTTGGTTGTTGGTTGTTGGTTGTTGGTTGTTGGTTGTTGGTTGTTGGTTGTTGGTTGTTGTTGTTGTTGTTGTTGTTGTTGCTGCTGCTGCTGCTGCTGCTGCTGCAGTTGTTATTGAATGTGTTGTCGTTGTTGTTGCAAGGATGTTTTTTAATCTTTGTGCACGCATGATATGGAGCATTGAAGGGATTTCCCAAGTTGGGAACCATCCACAGGGACCAACATGCTGAGATGTTAGACACATACGAAGGTGCCGGCGCCTCTAAGGTGCCGTGCGTTTATGACCATGTCTGAACGATGGCGAGATTGATAATCATCAAAAAATGAAGGTTTTGAACAGCTTCTCATGAAATGGAGGTTTCAAAAGCGGTCAAAACCACTGAAAGTGTTCGATACACATGTCATTTTCGACACCTCTCGCACGACTTCCTTCACTTTTTTCACCTCAAACTTTCGTTTTTTGGTATTTCTGGTGACGTATCATGAACAAAACCATGTACAACGTAGTTAGAAGTTAGAAGAAAAATTACACAGAAAAGTATCATAGCGTAACATGAAGTCTAGAGAAGTTCTTGTGACGTAGCATGAAGAAAACCATGTACAACGTAGTTAGAAGTTGGAACAAAAAGTACATAGAAAAGTATCATAGCGTTAGGCACGCAAGTGCAAGAACGTTATGGCCCCAACCCAGCCCCCCCAACCCCACCCCAACTGTGTGACGTGTGATGTAGGCACAAGAAAGGCTGATGAGTACGCAAGTGCAAGAACGTTACTGCCCCAGCCCACCCCCCACCCCAACCAACCCCATCCCAACTGTGTGACGTGTGACGTAGGCACAAGCAAGGCTGATGAGTACGCAAGTGCAAGAGCGTTACTGCCCCAACCCATCCCCCCAAACCAACCCCACCCCAACTGTGTGACGTGTGACGTAGTAGACAAGTATAGAAGCAAGAATAGAAAAAGACCACAAACGCGCGGCACCTTATAGCCGCCGGCACCAAAAACAAAGGCCTGGTTTTAATTCGTGCAGAGGCTTACTCGCAGACATGCACATCCATGCGGAAACATATCTACAGATATCCACATGCATACTTGGACTCATTTGAACACGCGCGCGCGCTTATTTACATTGAGATAGCCCTACACACATAAATCCCATATACACAAATACATACATACATACATACATACATACATACATACATACATACATAAATACATACATAAATACATACACATACATACATACATACATACATACATACATACATACATACATACATACATACATACATACATACATACATACATACATACATACATACATATATTCAGTACATAAAACAGTTAGGCAAGGTCTCGCCCTGCCCTTTAAGCCTTTCTGTTGGATTGCCATTCTCCATCTCCACCCCAACCCGACCCGACCCCCGACCTCACCCTCATCACCCTTCAGTCGAAGATTTGGGCTTAGTTCAGAAACATCTACGGGCTCGCAACATTAGCCATCTGTAGTATTTAGTCATCCTAACTTGCGGGTCGAAATTCATGAACTTGACGTATATTAAACCAACACTTCAAAATGTACTACTCAAACAGTTTCACAGTTTCGGGACGATCAAACACCTCAATCTTTTAAATACCCAGTCCCAATTTTTATTTTCAACACCATGAGGTCAAACAGCTCCATGACTATAAAAATGAGAATGTGGAAGCCATGATGAAGCGAACGTCGGTGCTGATGGGGGCGAGCCTTTGGTGGCAACCTCCAGCCATAGACAAGTTGGAACGTAGAGATTACCGGAAAAACATCATCGAACTGGCACCCTGGATCTTTTTTTGGGTTACTTTCGGAAGGACGAGAATCGGAACAGCCAAAGTTAGCGGCAAAACTGGGGGATTTACTTCGGGCAATTTTAGAGCACCCTCCCCAGGGGTAGCGACTATTTATGGTGGGTGACCTTGGGGGGTTGTGATCACAATCCCAAGCTAAGGAACATTGGTCTGAGCCATTTGTATCAGCATTTCCATTTTTTTGGGACTATCAAACTACCAAAAGGAATCAAAAGGCGATGTTTTAGACGCTCCTCAGAAATGGAAAACATATATGGACGCCACTAGGTACAGTTGATGTTGGATCCTTGGGGTCGAACTCATGAGTAAATTTGCTCTTGGACTGAGGTGTGCCCTTTGGCGCTATTTGAAACTGGTTGTCAACCTGTTGTTCCGAGATGGTCAATATGCAAAAAGTATTCCCAATTTTTTCGCAGTTCTTTCGTTTCCCACAGGCCCAGCGGTGAAACCATCTTTGCGCAAAACATGTCAACGGGCCGGCAACTTGCATGTCCTGTAGGGTTGCATTCGTTTCAAGGTCCACTTGTTTTTTTTTGCCTGGTTAACATCGCACATTTGCATACGATTTGCAGTGTCTGATGTTTCTGGTGATGAAATTATGATGTTTTGATTGGATTTCGTCTTGCATTGGTGTTATTTTGAAGCCCAAAAACCCGGAACGTGACTGGGGCCCCCCATTCACCAGCGCCACGAGGATGTCCAAGCTTTGGCTGGTCATGGAAGCGGCCGGGAACACCGAAGACCTGGAGATCAAATCAGCTCCGTGGCGTTTGGGCGAGCCATGACCCAGCTGGTTACAATGAACACGAGGAGTACCCTCTGGTAAACTAACATAACTATGGAAAATCAGCATTTTTAATGGGAAAATCCACTATGGCCATTTTCTATGTCGCTACGTTTAATTACCAGAGGATTATTATTTTGAAAACCCATCCTTTTACCCAGAAAAATCGATAGCCAGCAGCCAATTTAGAGATGTATACCCAAGACTTGGCTATTCTTGGGCTGTCCAAATTCACGTTGATGGCGAGGCTAGGGTTGCTCAGAGTGTGGGTCTGTCCAAATTGGGGCTTTGATAGCATGGCTATTTTAACGGAACAAATCGGGTTCCAAACCAATGGATTTGTTTTTTTTCGGCCAAAAAATCAGACACCCCCAGAGTTGGGAATCTTTCAAGGACTGGTCCGCCTGAGCCAATTGGAGGATTTAGACCCCTCGACGAGTTTCGCCGCCATCTGCGGCAAGATTTTTGATTGACCAGCCTTTTTGGGGATGGGTCGAAAGCTGGAGATAACATGAGATTACCCTCAACAATTGCAGACTCGGACCAATCCCATCCCCCATAGATCGAACACCTCCATTCTATGATCCCTGAATTTATCCCCTACATCCACCATGGTTTCTGCTGGGCTGTTTCAGGGGTTTTCAGGGGAGATGATGATGGGCTTTTGAGCGATGACCGAGGTGTGCGCCCGAGAAGTACTTGACCAAATCTTTGAAGTGGGTGGTCTCATGCCCAAGGCCTCCGAGGGGGGCAGCTCTCTTTGGTCTTTTTGCGGAACGATGGATCCTTAAAAAAGGGGGTTTTCATCAATGGGGGTATCCCAAAATGAATGGTTTATACAGGGAAAACCCATTAAAATTGGATGATTCGGGATTCCCCCCATTTTAGGGCACCACAAAAGAATACCCTTTCCTAGCAGGAAGCAAACCAAGTCTAAAGATGGCACATTTTGGTTTAAAAAAAAAACACATGTTTTACATTTTCTCCCGTCACGGCATGGACTGGCCAATTTTGTATCCAACTCAGCCACCAGAGCTGGTAATCACATATGGCCAAAACTCCAGCAACGACTGGGACCTTTCCGTGGAAATCATCTGTGAATGGATGTACAACTTGGATTTTTTGCTTGACATTTTAGAGTGAGGGCACGCAATTATACATACACTTCTGTGAATACATAAGAATGATATTAATGACAATATCATATTTTTAGCAATGATAGTAATGATAGCAATGATAATGTGTGTATATATATATATACATGCCTACATGTACAATTCGCATATTTCGGGATTGGTCAACATGAAACGGCTCCCAGGCACAGATGTTGGTGATTTTAGTCTTGGAATTTCAGTCCTCCGGGTAATCGAAGGCCTGACCCATACGCATAAACTAATAAACAGCCATCCACACATTGTAGACGCACAAACGGTATCCTAATTGAAAAGGATGATTGATCCATTGACAATACTGAAAAATACTGTACGTTGGCCATCATTTTTTCGCTGCGGGGATCAGGATCAGAATTTGATAGGCGACATGTGGGACGTGGAATGGACGGGTCATTCTTTAGGTATCTCATGTTCCATGCAATTTTGGGCTAGCACAGGACTTGACCCATCTGAAAAAACGTCCATTTTCATCCTCACTAAAATGGGACGATCAGTAGAAACATCAGGTCGCCGCCCACATTTCTGACATTTGACCGGACCACATATAGCCCAAATGAGACCTTCAACCAGCAGTGGTCCATTGATTTTGATGCCAGGTATCTCAGAACCTGGCAATGCGACCTGATCTTGTGAAAGACGACTTCATCCGCAACAAGCTCAAGGAGCGCGTCCGCAACGGATCCGCCGTGTGCAAAAAGATTCAGCGATTTTCAATGGGTGCCAGGTGGATTGAGATAGCCCAGAAATGCTCAGAACAGATTATAAAATATTATAAAGGACTGTATTGGGCTCCAATTTTTCAGAGGGGCCCATTGAGGAATACCCTGGTGGGACCATCCAGCAAGATTTGGGTATTCCCCGAGAGGCTGAATGCTCCACTGCAGGGTGGCGCCCGATTGAACAATTTTCAAAGGCTCATAGATTTCATAGATTAAAGATGAAACAAAACACACATTTTTGACATTTTTGCATCGCATTTGGAATAGATTCTTATTGGGCTACCACATGACTTGCACAATATACACAGAGGCGCATCTCCTTGTGAGACCATTTGATGAAGATTTGAATGGGATCTCTACGTCCATGGGCAAAATTTCGGCAATTCGTCATCCATGAAGGTTTCCAAGAAGGCAACCATGATGGCTCAACCATGCTCAACCTCTGGGGGTTTTAGCGACTGCAGAAGAACACGTCACATTCTTGGGACAAGATGTTCAAAGTTTCGCTGGTTTTTCGTGTTTCTTGCTGGGGTGAAGGATTTAAGAAATGTTCAGAGATCCGGTCGAATTGGTCGAAGGGACAATCTGCGGGAAATTTTTATTTGATGGTAAAACACAAGCTTTCCTGTAGATTTTTTGTGGAATAAACTACACTACCAATTGCTTTTTTAAGGTTGGGCGCAATTCCGACATTGAAAACATTGTGTGCACTGCAGGAGACGCAGAATGCAAACCCTTCCAGAGATGAGAAAGGAACGATGGATTATGTGTGCCTCGGTCATTTGTTTTGTTGACAGGACTGAAGGAACATCCACTTGTGGAATTAGCAGAAACAATAATTAGAAGTGATAGAAGTCGCTCATTGTTGGGACATGCAAAGAAACACACCAATCAATTTGTACCACACTTTAATAAGTGTGATGATTGTCGCACCGGTCACACAATCGATCCACCTCCGTTCCAAGGTCCAAGCACAATCCGAGTGTGCCGCTTCCGAATATCGAGGGCACTGTGCCGCTGCTAGACCTGTTGGAGTACAAGAAGGCGCCTGATGTCTGGATGGGAGGGATCCCTTCTTTCCATTTTTTTCCGGGACTGCTGGCGAATCATCCAGGATTTTTCGTGGGAAATCACTTGCCCAAATATTTGGTCCCAAAAAGCCCAGTAAAATCCATGGCTTTTTGTGGAGGGTTGCAAAACTTGTCGGAACTGGCCAACTATTTATCGGGTATATACAACTAGCTGCACCGTTTCAAAAAATACCAAATTTTGTAGTTGACCAGGAAAATTTGGTGGGTTGGGTTGGTCCTCAAGCTGTTCATCAACTAAAGATGAAGTGGTGATGCGGAGCTACCGGTCCGCTCGCTACCACTGAAGCTGTGGTTGAAATCATGAATCTTACTCCCAAAATGGGAGGCTTAAAGCTTCTTTTTTTCTGGTAAACCAAGTTTTGCTATTTTCATCCCTATCAGTTCTTGCTGGTAAAGACTCAAATTCTTGCTGGCTAAAACCCAATTCTTACCGCTTTGATTCCAATGTTGGTAACAAGAGCATTTTTTTCCTCCTGAAAATGGTAGATCAAGATTTTCCCGACTAGAATATACAAAGGTTTGTTGATTGGAAGATGTTCCCTATTTTCAGACAAACCCAAAGAGCATACTGTTGATCATACAGAGCAATTATGTTTACACAATATCTCCATAGCATGATTGGTTTTGAATACCCACCCATTTCTTTCAAATAGCTAGAGCTATGATAAATATTCCCCTAGAAAATGGTTGGTTTAACCACCCCATTTTCGGTGCTCAAGCCTTAAAAAAGGAACCATGCAAAGCCAGGCCTTGAGCGCGGGATCCGTTGGACAAGTGGACCTCTTTACGTTGAAGAAAGTGACTCAGTGGAGATTTTTTTTTGAAGATTTACGTTTTGGGCGTTTAGGCCCTGTTCTGACTATGGGGGGTAAAATCTTAGGTTGACTATGGGGGGTTGCTTCAGTGCAGTTTTCCGAGATTTGGTGGAAATTCGATCAGGTGCCCTCTGTATGAGGGGTGGAAAACGTCCGGAATTCCTGTAGATGTCCCCTTAAACTAATCCTTGGACGAGCCTATGAAGTCTTGGGAATTTGGACAAACTTGGGGGACAGGAGTTGGGACAGATACAAACTGGGTAAAAGGAGAGACAAAGCTGGGAGGATGTGATGTATGGGGGGTAAAGGCAGGGGACAAAGAAACATCAAAGAAACCGAACAACCAACAGCATATTATGATCATTTGGAATTGTTGAGGACACTACCAGCAAGATTGGGAGATACTACGAGCAACGTACTCGTATTTGCTGAGATGAAATAGGTATGGGTCAAGACATGCACCCGACAAAACCAAGTCGACTCACACGGTGAGTTCACCTCCCCAATGGAGATAGAATCTCAAGCTACTCTGCTGGCTTGTTCAACCTAGGTGGGATTGTCGAAAAATTGGGGGAATATCCCAACAATATCAACCTTGCCATCAGAACATGGGGAACATGATGATATTGCAACAACACCACATGGTCACAGTTCATCCAAGCCGCATATTTTTGGTGTCAGTACCATGATCTGAGAAAACGTGATGATCGTGATGGGTGTCAAGGCCGACCATTGTTTTTTTCTCAATTGTGCCCTTTTAAAGCCAAAACGGAACCACACAAGAAAGATGTGGGCTTGGAAGATAATACGTCTTAGATTGCAAAGTATTCTGTTGGATTCCATGATTTCAAGGAATCAATCTTGCAATGGTTGGCAGTTGGTGATCCTCTCATTCTCCGACTGAGGACATCAAAGAGGAGTGGCGGACGGCCTTCAAAAAGATGCTTCCGTCTTATCATGGGGACACAGTCATTGTGAAAACCGTCTTTGAGGCACCTGGGACCTTGGACATGGCAGAATTCTTGGGGTCAAAGTTGCTTGGGTCCCAGTGGTTCCCGTATTTCATGGTCTACTCAAGGAGTGGAAATATGCAATAAGTTTGGGACTGCCGAAGTTGAAACCACAAGTAGCGACAATGGCGGAAAGGTACAGAGAGTGCTGCAGCAATAGTGACCACAAGAAAACTAACCCGCCAACGCACCAGAACAAGAGCAGCAATAGCAACAACAAAGAATATCACTCACCAAAGCCAATACCTAAGCATTAAACTGTGAATGATGCACTGGAATCAACATCGCCATCAAAGGGTGAGATCAACTCGAGGTTAAAACCCATATCGTTGAAAAGATTAGCACCAGGGATAGGAGCTGTCAACAACAGGAGTATGAGAAGAGCAATAAGAACAGACCGAGACAGAAGAAGAAGAAGAAGAAGAAGAAGAAGAAGAAGAAGAAGAAGAAGAAGAAGAAGAAGAAGAAGAAGAAGAAGAAGAAGAAGACGAAGAAGAAGACGAAGAAGAAGAAGAAGAAGAAGAAGAAGAAGAAGAAGAAGACGAAGAAGGAGAATAATAATAATAAGAAGAAGACGACGAAGGAGAAGAAGAAGAAGAAGAAGAAGAAGAAGAAGAAGAAGAAGAAGAAGAAGAAGAAGAAGAAAAGATGAAGAAGAAGAAGACGAAGAAGAAGAAGAAGAAGACGAAGAAGGAGAAGAAGAAGAAGAAGAAGCATAAGAAAAAGAGAAGAAGAAGAAAAGAAGAAGAAGAAGAAGAAGAAGAAGAAGGAGGAGGAGAAGAAGAAGAAGAAAAAGACGAAGAAGAAAAAGAAAAAGAAACGAAGAAGAAAAAGACGAAGAAGAAAAAGAAGCAGAAGAAGAAACAAACCACAAACACACGCAATGCCGTGTGGTAAATGCAAAACCATGCGGCATCCTTAGTACGAGAAATAGCTTGGAGTGGATTTCAAGCATCCCCAAACGAGAGCTGCATTGGCTTCCCACATTTGCAACTTTTCCCATGGCCAGATTAGAATGAACACGCCCCATTTGTCCCTACAATAGGACCTGCGGAGTTGTTGTGATCTGAAAGTTCCATACCAGTGTTTATCTGAAAACGGGGCTCAAAACTTCACGGTTGTCTGATCACAGTTTTCTTCCATACCATTGCCATTTGCGGGTACTCTACACATCTTTCGACATACCCCGTATTTTCACGGAACTAGCCATGTCTGACAGAGCGCTGGTCACCAGAGGTGATTTTTGCCCCAGAAAATGTTGTGAAACAGGGTTGCAAGACTGCTTATGTTACTTCCGCTAGACACGAAAACTCGGCCAACTAATCGGTCCCTTGAAAAAATCCATCATACTTAGTTCAAGGACAGCCTACAGGAACATCATGTATTTGGGTGCAAGAACAATTTGTTTCCTGCAATTGTTTCCTCAAAGAAATCAATCCATGGTTGTTTGTCAAATCCTCAGGTTTGCTGTTGAAATCCCATTTTTGGCTGGTCAAATCCGCAAAAAATGGTGGGTCAATCCATTGATGCCATAGCACCCCCCTAAAGGATAGAAAAAAACAATCAGGAAAATCCATTTAAAGAAATTATATAATGGCAAATTGAACAATTCACGCGTGTTTGGGGTTCCTGTACTATAAAATCAAAATGGTTGAGTTTGTATGGCCAACAGTAACAACTGGACCCTGCTTTGGACAAATGAAGGAGACGGAAGAAGCCTATCAGAACGACTGGGCTTTGCTGGAGTTATTTTTCACGAACTGCGGCGACAAGTGTGAGACTTGGACGTGTTTGTAGGACAGGTTCAATGGCAACTATTCTATAGTATTCTAAGGATCTACCGGTATTTTTGTGACAATTTGTTTGTCTTCTTTGCGGGTGCTACGGTAAGAGTAAGCCCCAGCGAAGGTCACCAACATCGGCCTGGGAAGGAAAGAGGTGATGTTTTGTTCTTTCGAGATCATGATGTTCTACCAGTGAGTATAGGATGAGTATTCCAAAGTGATCAAAGTTCGGGAATTGACCAGCAGCAAACAGAAGATTTATCTGGGAAGCGGTTAAGAAGGGACTTGAGTTGTCGCAACTTGTGGCATCCTTGCAGTGTGGTGCCGAATCTGGCTCTGGATACTCCGCCAATATCCGCCATCCACTAACTGGGGGGTACCCCAGTTCCAGACAAACTCACTTATGACGATGTCAAATGGCACCAGAAATGTCGATGTTTCTGTGTAGGACACTCGGTGTCTTATCGTTTAGGCAGAACATGGGGTGGGTTTGGCAATCTCGATGAAAGACAAGATTGGATTGGAAGGGTTCAGATCAAAAAACATACGACAAAATGACACGCCTTTCACTGGGGGCAAAGAAGTCAAATTCTTGGAGAGTGAACCTTCGCAGATGAGGACGCCAAAATGCGGGTCATGTGGAAGATTCTGGAACCAATGAAGAAATCCATCTTTGATGAGTTGCTCAGCAAGAGATGGCAGGTCAAAGGGTAGCTGGGAGTCTGAGGATGGACTTTCGTTGACAGATGGTACTTGTAGGAATTGGGGGGTCCAAGAACTTGGTACCATTGCCGCTGTGATTTTCACATCCCCAAAATGCATAAACTAATTCAGCAAGCCTCTAGCAAACTAACATAGATGTGGGAGGACTTCGTTTCCTAAGGAACAATCTACATTCATTGTGGTTTATTGTGTATCCTTTGCATATCTCTTCACCAGTGATCTTCAAAGCGTGCATTTTCCATGATATATTATACGTACATATGACATATACACACACACATTTTGATGTAGAAGTATATATTTTGATGTAGACGTATGTTCATATATGTATGTCATATGTTAATTATGTAGCATGAGAATGATGCACATCTACTGGAACGTCCAAGGTTTGACCTCAGAGATGAGGCCACCTTCACTGCGAAGGGGCCGCCTGGCACTGGATTTCTGTTCTCCCGCTTTGACTGGCAAATTCTTAAGGAATATGGTGATAAACCATGGTTGAAACTAGGGGGGCAGCTTATTTTCAGACAAAACCACATGCGATAACACAAAAACGGGAGATTTGAAGCGGATGCGGGAGGTTATTGGACAATTTCCTGTTATTTGACCTACCCTCTGTCCTTTTTGTTCGCTTCAATACCTTACATTGAATCATGAAAATGACAAGGGCCATGTCCGGTATTCATTTGGGCAATTCTTCTACGACTTCGCAACAACATGACGACCACACCACAATCAATGGGTAGTAAGTGAGGCTGGAGGGAAACCCAATCATTTGGGGATGGGTCATACCTAGAATACTGTAATACTTTTTGGGCATGAACATGCACTTTACAGCTATTGTCATGTGAAAAATCCGGGGATTCCAAGGGTTTTTCCGAGTCGCCGTTTGTTTCCCCCCCCCCCGAGGAAGGCAATGCTGTGGGAATTCACACAGGCCATTCGAGCAGGTCATGGGTGAAAAGTGAAGGGATCCAGCGGTGTATCATCAGGGGATATGGGACATGTGGGGATATACTCAATATAATCATCAAGTATCAAGTATAATTGATACCAATCATCATTTATCATTATCAATTATCATAGTAGATTAGCCCATATTTTTTGATACCTGAAGCTCAAATTTGATGGTCAGATTACCCTATACAATTATATATATGATAATATATATATATAGACTCTCTAGTAATCAGTCATGGCAATTGAAAATCCATTCCTATATCAATGATTGTCAATGGAGGTTTATAGCTGGGAGAATTGTTGAACTAAAGGTGGATTCTCTATTGCCATGTTTGATTACCGGAGGATATTCTGCAACTTCCAAAATTGAAGCATCATTTTGTTTGGGTATATAGCTGAAAGACTCGAGACTCGGGCGGCTTCCCTAAAAGTTTGGGAAGGGTGGGAGACGAACTGAGAGCACTGTTGTTTTGAAGGGTATTTCAAAGTTGGGACAATTGCATGGAGTGTGAACATGCACTGGTCAACAGAAATTACCATAGCATTTCTTTTTCAGGAGTCGGCAGCAAGGTGTACTTTCGCCAGTCAACACGACAAGTTGCGCATGGGTCGACACGTAGCAAGGGACCTGGCAGGTCTGAGGGTTGGCCAGGTGACTATGAGCCGATGTTGAAACCTGGAGATATTCAACTCACAACTCCCAATGCAGTGACTTGGTTGTGACTGGGATGGGGATGGCGGAGGGCAAAACAGTGGACTTCAAAGAGGACACTGTGGATATGACCAAATCCAGAAGTTTTCTGCGCATTAGGGGCGCTCTCTTGCCCTTCTGCTTGGGTCATTTTCGTGAAAATACATATGTTGGGGTACGATACTTTGAAACATTCTTAAACTCTCGACATGCAAACGGGTTGATCTTGGCAGGGAGGGTGTTTGGTCATGTTGGGGATGAGCTCTTCAGCTGGGTGCCAGACTCATCAAAATTTCTCAGGTCTTGTCCTGTCATGAGATCTACATTCCGACCCCCAAGCAGGGTACCCCGCCACGAATCGTGCTGCCAGATTGCCACTACCTCCAAGTACTTCTTGATCCAGCATCGACCCCAGGGACAGGCTACTTCAAGAGATGTTGCCGCATGTTTGCCCAAAAAATGATCGGAATTTCAAGATCTGGAAGGTGCCATTTTGTTTATCAAGAGACGTGCTGAGAATTGCAATCCTTGAGCCACCCTTGCCGTGACAAAAAAGGGGCCCCATTCGAGATCATTCGAGGAATACCAAACCTGGCCAACCCGATCTCCAAAGTCTTAATGCTGGCCATCTTTATGGCAACCACGTTAAAAGGATAGAAAGCTAAAATCCAATCCTAATTCAAAGGGTAAATCAATGTAAATCAAATCACTAAAATCTATCATTTTGGAGGGTAAGCTGTATAGGAGTAAATTCGCCCCCGTCTCAAGTTTAATGGGATATTCCCATCAAATTGAATTTCGGACAACAGGATTCTCTAGAAAAAGCATGGGATTTTCAGGGTCTCCCATCATTTTCAGACCCACAACGCTTCGAACATCCCCGATGTTCGAGGTCCATGGCTGCTGGAACGCCCTTGAAGAATTTCTTGGAAGACAGCCACTGGGCAGATTTTTGCCTACCAAGGATGGACCCCGAAGAGCTTGTAACCATAGTATGTCATAGACAATGTACACACGCACACAGACATGTTTATGTATATATAATGTATATATATATATATATATGATAATATATAGGGTATATAGTGTATATGCTAATGCTATCTACATATCATGTGTTTTGAGATAGTCATTTTAGACAATGATACGTCCCAGCAATTCCCTCACTGAGGTGGCGGTCAGATCGAGCATTTGGTGGATTGGAAACAGAGAGTCTACTCGGCCATCTTGATGCCGCATGACTGGATTCATTGGATCGAGAAGGAATTCACTGGGAACTGAAAGAAGGAAGGGAGAGATTCTGGGAGATTCTGGGAGATTTATGGATGATGAAATCGTTGAGACATTGACTTCTCCTTGGACATTTTAGGGATGCGTAGGGGGAAATTATAGCAGAGTTATTGTGAAATCATCTGTTTGGTGGTTTGTCGCCCTCCTGCGTGAAGTTTAACCTTAGCATGTGCAGTTTTAGTAGGACGCATGGCATTTGCGGATCCAAGCCAACACCGAAACAGCGACCACGGCCGTCCAGGGGTGCCTTCTCAGCTTGGCTCAGGGTGTATGGACACATGGTGGTGAAGTATGGCTTCTTCCAGTCAGACCCTCACAATGGCAATTGGTTCCTTGGCAGATGTCAAATCCCGGGTTCATACTAGCACGATTTCAATGAATGGTGGTGGAGGAACAGAACTTTGGGTGAGGCAAGGAGCGTTCAGTGGAGGCTACTGATTAGAGTCTTCCTACCTTGACCCTCAAAGCACCCAGTGTGTTGGAGGGTTCAGGTCTATCCATGTGCTCAAAATAAAGGGAAGATGAGGTAGTTGCCGTCCTTGCCACAGGCTTTCAATCATTGAACCATCTGGGACAAAGGGCCAGATCCAAGAAAACGGCACCTCAAGGCTCCGAAAATTCTGCACAGTGGCATATCATGTCAAACTTAGCTAGGGCGTAGTAATATGCACACCGTAGATGTGGATCAACCTTGAAGTACTGCTTTAAGTACTTTGATATTCTGCTGTACATGGGAAGGGAGTTAGTAGTCAGTAGGTGAACAAATCTTTTTGTGCAGGGCATCTAGGGGGCATGATAAATGCATTTTACATTTTATGCCATTGAACCAGACCTAACAGAAACATCTACCCACTTGAATGAACTTTGGGGTGATACTCTACTCGCGGATGATGATACATAGACGACAGAAATGGAAATGGGTTTGTCATGCTTTGTCTGAAAATAGGGAACGCCGAAATCTGCCGGTTTATCATCATATTCCCTATGAAAACAGCCATTTCGGGCTATAAATACACCATGTCGGACAGAACATGCCAGAACCCTGCCCTTGATATGTTATGATATGTTGCCGTTGATGTTGAAGGAACCATTCGGGCAATGGACTGTCAATATTTTTTCGAAAATGCGGATCTGTAGATGTGTCTTAATCTCCCCAAACATGTAGGTCCATTCTCGCAAAATATGGCTGTGTTTGAACGTGGTGTGTACCCCCAAATGGCATTTTCCTACTGGTCTGGCAAACCCAATGTCCCAAACCGTCCCCAAGTTATCAGCATGGGTGGTATATACAAACCAGCCCGAGTCGTGGTAGATTCATGGCATTAGGTTTCCCACATCAATCGTTAAACCTGTTTCCAGGATTGTATAGGTGACATTTAGCCAACCTATTTTCCAGATTTTCCAACTTTTCGGCATTTGTTTGGGTATGGGTCAAAATTTAAGACCAGATTTTAGTCTATTTTTGGAATTAATTAACCATCCAATTATTGGGTACCCAATGACTTGACCAACCCCCATTTAAGTTGCTATACATGAGAACCCCGGATTTTTTGAAGGTTCTGGGAGCCCGAGAGCAAGACCGTGACCCTCATTGATTGGGGCGGTGTGGGCCAGTTGGTTGGGGGTCTCGGATCTCAGGGCGGACGCATGTGTGGCACCCGGTGAACCCGAAGGTTGTCTGATGGAAAACCTTGAAATCCTCGGGTTGATGATGAACACCCCATGAGCCATAGCAATTGAAACATATCCCCCATATTTTCTATTTTCAGAGCCATGTGAAGATTTAAGATTACCATCAAGGAATCAACACCCAAGATTACTAGCTCTACTTACCAAGGACGGAGTGAATCTTTTTTTGAGTCAGGAACGCGCGGGTACTTTGAACCTCGGGACCGAAATGAGGACCAAGACACGCACTGCAAGCTGGCCAACCTCTATTCCCACTTGGGCAAGCTTACGAAGGCCATGAGTGACCGAAGCCTCGCCGATCTCACTAAATATGAATGATGATAAGATATGTATATACATATATATATATATACACATATACAAGGAAGATTGCCCAGAGCACTGACAAAAAATCTCACATGGTTTCTTCCAATCATAGGTGTTCTCGCAAAAGTCTGGAACAATGAAACAAAACTTAGAACAGATTCCAAAGTGCTGAGCACGCAGTTCCATAAGTATACTAGTATCAGGAACCCTGTAGTGAGTGCCAATGGGTTGATTTCCGTGGAAAATGCTTTGGTGGTTCCGATCCCCGGCTTGTTTCAAACCCATTCTCGGGCAGGCCTGGTGCGACTGCGAAGCTGTAGAACTGAAGGGGCAGAAAGAGGTCTCGGGCATGTATCGTCGTGCAGGAGATTGTGGGTTCAGATCGCCTTGATCTGGGCCCCAAAAGACTCTTTAATGGGGAAAGGATGACAATCCAGTGAAATTGGAATACCGGGATACCGTGTTTAGACCAACCCAGCTTTGTTTTTTGAAGTGATTCAATAGCATCAAAACCATGGAACCTGACATATTTCAAAAGCAATGGGGTTGTACCAACCAAGAACGGATTTTCAGGTGGGTCAAGCACAAGATATGGAGTCGGACCAACCACACATGGGGTTTCATCAGGAAAAACAAAAATCATTCCACAAATACGAGAAGAATTGGCCTGAACCAATTGGGGCTTGACCCGAAAAAAATGGTGGTTTGACTAGCACACCTACTAATCGAAATGTTCTTTTTTTGTTTAATTCCATATCCAGGCATATTGCGGTGAATTTAGTCTCCAGGCAGAATCGAAATGGTGTGAAAATACTGTACCCCATTCCATCTCCTGGTTCACTTGGTTGCGATGGCCATGCCCATTGTACTACCTTCCGGCAATCAAACTTGGCAATTGAAAATTCCCAATTTGTGGATGATTTTCCCATCAAAGACCTCCAAAAATGGAGGGCATCTCCATTTTTGGAGGAAGCCAGTTGTGGGTCGCCCGAGCACTGTGAGGATTCTCGATCTATCAAGCCAATAAGAACCAGACGGCAAGGGCGGGTGAGTTTTGGGGTTGGCATGGCCACTGAGCGGTGAGTGATGTGGTGCTCAGATTTGTGCAGACCTTTCCAGGTGGTTCTCCTTCCAAAGGTGACTATCCATTTCTTGAGAGAGGATGAATCCACATGGCTTTCTATGTCTTTGCTTTTGCCGATTATGGTAGTCGTTTGAAGCACATTTTCATAGTTCGTTCATACTCATGGTCAATCTACAGTGCAACTTGCCGACGGTATATAAACTCAAATCGTGTTGTGTAAATGACATCAGAAGGCGACTTGGAACCAACTGCTTCACACGCACACCTGAAGTGTACCCAGGGGGTGCAGTGGTGGCTATGAATTGCTATAACCATTGGTGGCTAAATCATGCTATATCCCCATAAGTTGGGACATAGTCGCTGACATGTGACATGTGATGACAGTGATGACAGTGATGACAATCTCAAGGCACTCATGCGATGGTATGACCTGGCCAGGCGCTGTTTTACGGCCGAACTTATGGCATCTCGTACTTCAACCAAGAGTCGGGTCTCAGGCTGGGAACGAAATTCAAAGCGCGGTTCCACTGCAGACATTTGGATGCTCACTTCACCCACATAATCCATCATGATCCCATGTACATGAATCGTACGCAATCATCATATGTTCACTACACATACAAATACACACAAACACATACACATGTACAATGTACAAGCAGATGGGTAGTAGGGTGGGGTAGACATACAGACAGGCAGACATATGGGTAGTGATAGTTTTTTTTTCCCGAATGCGTAGCAAGGGTTCCCGTTTCACTCTGGGGGTTTGGGGGTTGAAGGTGTGTTCGCCAGATGTTGCGTCCACGTTCGCAACCGTCCGCAACCGTTCGCAACCGTTCGCAACCGTTCGCAACCGTTCGCAACCGTTCGCGGTAGGTCGCTATGGCCGTGTCTATAGGGGAAGCTACAAAGGTGGTCGTTTTTGGACGTTTTAGACGTGTCGAAACGTCATTTCGTGTGGCAGGCGTGGCACTTCGTGACATTCCAACGTGTTTCATGACGTGTCG
>BGPT01000149.1:479405-555940 GCA_003297045.1 Symbiodinium sp. clade C Y103 | reverse complement strand
GGCGCAGCACTTTGGACGTGTCGTGTTGCTTGTTTTTTGCGAATCGCATTGTCAGGGCTGCATCAAGGAGTGAAAACGTGCAAATCGTGTGGCAGGCGTGGCATTTTGTGAGATGTGATGTTGAAACGCCGCTGTCTATGGGGGAAGCTGCAAAAGTGATGATGCTATGGTGTGGCGAAACGCCGGTGTCTATGGGGGAAGCTGCAAAAGTGATGATGTTTTGGACGTTTGAAACGTGTCGAAACGCCGTTGTCTATGGGGGAAGCTGCAAAAGTGATGATTTTTTGGACATTTCAAGTGTGTCGAAACGTCGCTGTCTATGGGGGAAGCTGCAAAAGTGATGATGTATTGGACGTTTCAAACGTGTCGAAACCTTGTTTTGCGTGGCACGTGTGGCATTTTGTGACATGTCAAGTCAGGAGTGTCTCCCATGGGTGTCTCCAAAGAGTCTCTTTCCAAGGGTGTCTCCCAAGAGTGTCATTGTCATGCCAGGAGTGTCTCCCAAGCGTGTCTTCTCAAGAGTTTCTTCCCAAGAGTGTCTACCAAGAGTGTCTTCCCAAGGGTGTCTCCCAAGAGTGTCTCCCAGGAATGTCTTCCCAAGAGTGTCATGCCAAGAGTGTCTCCCAAGAGTGTCATGCCAAGAGTGTCTCCCAAGATTGTCNAGGAATGTCTTCCCAAGAGTGTCATGCCAAGAGTGTCTCCCAAGAGTGTCATGCCAAGAGTGTCTCCCAAGATTGTCTCCCAGGAGTGTTCTCCCAAGATTGTCTCCCAGGAGTGTTTCCCAAGAGTGTCATGCCAAGAGTGTCTCCCAAGAGTGTCTTCTCAAGCGTGTCTCCCAGGAGTGTCTTTCCAAGAGTGTCATGCCAAGAGTTTCTTCCCAAGAGTGTCTCCCAAGAGTGTCTCCCAAGAATGTCTTCTCAAACGTGTCTTCCCGAGAATGTCATGCCAAGAGTGTCATGCCAAGAGTGTCTCCCAAGAGTGTCATGCCGAGAGTGTCTCCCAAGAGTGTCATGCCAAGAGTGTCTCCCAAGAGTGTCTCCCAGGAGTGTCTCCCAAGAGTGTCTCCCAGGAGTGTCTTCCCAAGAGTGTCATGTCAGGAGTGTCAAGAAGGTTCGTGTGAGCATTCNCAAGAGTGTCTCCCAGGAGTGTCTTCCCAAGAGTGTCATGTCAGGAGTGTCAAGAAGGTTCGTGTGAGCATTCGGGTTCGTGGGTTGCATCTTGTTTTTCCTGGATACACCCAGGCATTCAATGCATGGATAGATAGGTATATAGATACGTAGATACATAGGTAGATTGGATAGATGAGTAGGTGGATTGATGGATAGAAAGAAGAGGGGAGAGAAATCAAGAAATACCGCAGGAAGGAAAGTTACAACGCGAAAAAAGATGAAACCTGTATTGTCCGAATTTCACGTTATATTCTAACGCTTTTTACTGGGTTTACCATATTGTTCTATTGGGAATGTCAGAACTCGATTTGCACCTGTATTTTTTCATGCCAGCCAGCCATCCACTCATCTCAGCTGAATTTTTGGGTGCGCCAGGCTTTTCTACAACGATGATGGAAAGTGGAAAGTGGTGCGAGAACACCCGGGCACCCAAGCGACTTGTCAAATGTACACCTTGCTGGATTCAACCCAGTCATCGGGAGCCATTTCTGACACCCTTGGATCGCAGGAACAATAAAACGCCATAACATGGAGACTCACCATGGCAGTTTTTTACTGGGAAACCGAATTTCTACGTCCCTTTTTCCAGGTTCCATGTTCATTTTAAGGAGTACCATGGCGCGCCCAAGAACCATGAACCACTCTCTCTCTCTCTCTCTATTTTCTGGGTTCCTTACGGCTTTCCCGGAACCAACTGCCATGGTTTGGATGGTTCCAACAGGAGCTCTCAAATGGTCATCCAGACAAATGGCCGATGAACATTGAAAGATGTACCCAAATATGTTCACATCTATATCATATGTATAGTATATATATATAATATATATATACATATATATATATATATATACATAATTGCATATAGATCCCAGTGAGTTACTGGTTCATATTTTTTCCCGCCATACGCAACCGGGAAAATCCCACGCAACATCATCAATCTCCTCAAGACTCGTAGACGTTACACGCTGGTATTCTAAGATTTCTGAGAGAATGCTATGGGAAACGCACCATTCAAATCCATTCAATGGATTGGTTAATGGGAAAAT
Source organism: Symbiodinium sp. clade C Y103 (assembly GCA_003297045.1). Lineage (NCBI taxonomy): Eukaryota > Dinophyceae > Suessiales > Symbiodiniaceae > Cladocopium > Cladocopium sp. clade C. The sequence goes on along the minus strand of BGPT01000149.1, from coordinate 553,725 downwards.
TTACAGGAAACCATGGATTTTCCCATTAAATATAGGGGTTTCCTGTAAATTTTCCCTTAAACCAATCTAGTGAACCATTGTAATGAGTAAATCAACTACACATGGACCATTTTCATCCATTTTCCATATTCCCAGAGGGTAAGCAAGGTCCATCCATGGTTGGTTCCCCTCATTCCCAGGAACTGACTGAAACCGTGGCCGAGCCTTGGCGCAGATCCTGGACCCATCAAAAAGTAGTGTTTTTGACAATCAACAACTGAACCTCGAAACAAACATCATACAAAATATATGGGGTTGAGCATCCAGCTCGAACAGCCACAACTGAGGTGCAAACAACTGAAACCAATCGTTGTTCACCACAGTTTTTTGATCTGCTATGTTCGGCTGGCTCAAAATTCGTGGACAAAATGGGCACTGCAGGGTTTCATTCCACTCGAACTTGACTCCAACGACCAATGTCGAGGGCCCAAAGGTCGTGCCATACTCATGGTATCCAGTCAACGCAACTTTGAGAACATCTTCATGGGAATCCATCTTTCACGGGGGGTTGGTCAATTCCAGGTTGGCAGGATAGAGATTGGGTGTGGAAAAATGGGATGGTTTGATTGCATGAATACGTGCATTTGTGGTTCCGATTCCCTTACAATTCGACCCACACACGCACGCGCGCGCGCGCGCGTGTGGAGTTAATTCTGGGGCCGAAAATTTGAACTAACAACACCAGTGAATTGCTGAGATTTTATTTGTCGGAAGTTGGGGATATTTCCTCAACCAATTGGAATTTCACGAGGCAGGGTGGATGTCAAGAGGGGCTGTCTCCAAGTCCTGCCGTCCAGTGATCTCACCTGGCCACTGGAAATCTCCTGATTTCAGTGGAGATTTTCTGTTGCGAGCCGAGGGGAAACTGGCACCTAAAATGGGGGTACCCAAAAATGGATGGTTTATAAGGGAAAACCCTACTAAAATGGATGATTAAGGGGTACCCCTATTTTAGGAAACCTCCATATTGATGATCACCCCAAATTCAGTGCGAACCTGGATCACCCGTGTTGCATGAAACGATTTTCAGGATCACCACATGGAGGGGTCACATCATCGTGTCACATCATCGTGTCCTTAGGCTCATTTGCTGGAGACCATCTGGTCACTGAGGAGTTGAAAACCAAAGTCACCGATATGTTGGACTTGTCCCACAAGACTCCGGAAAAGTGGAATTTCATCACCAAAAAGGCCCGGTTGCAGTGACCCTTGATGTGACCGGCCTTCGGAGCCATGCGGCAGGTTTTTGGAGTTTGGAAAAGAGTAGTTCATGTATATGGATGTACTGCTATAGTGTACAGTATATCGATATATGTTTATATTATGAATATATTCACACACACACACACTTGTATACATATACACATTTGTCTGCAAGTAGTACCTGGGCAAGCCGGGGACGGGAGTTTCAAAGATGAAAGACCTATAGAGCTATTTTAAAATGTGCCAATAGGATGTGTGCAAGACCCCCTGTGCGTTGAAGAAACAAGCTCTTGACATCTCTCTCGCGTGACATCTCGTTCTCTTGCTGTCTCTTGCCCTTGACATGTCTTTCTCTTCTGATCTTTTTTTTGCGTCTCCTTCTCCTGTCAGCTATTTCTCCTGACACCTCTTTCCCTTGAATTCTCTTTCTTTGAACATACTCTTTCTCTCCGCATCTTTTGTTTCTCCTTTTTTCTGTCATCGCTGGTTTCTGTCATCACTTTCCTTTGTTTCCCCTTTCTCTTGACATTATTTTCTTCTTGGCATCCCTCTCTCTTCGCATCTCTTCCTTTTGACATCTTCCTCTGCTTTGCTGCTTGCCGCGCTGTTTCTTCTACACTACTCTAGTCTACTCTATACTCTTTTTGGTTGTCCTTTGCATTCTGATTCATTGCACTTCCATCAACTCTGCGGCTTCCCCCCAACAGGATCACGATGACCGCTCCCATTGGGACCGCCATGCGGTCCGCAGAATCACTCTCTTGTGCCATGCGGTCCGCAACGACGAACGTAGTCACGACAAAAGGCTGTCATGACTTCGTGAAAGCAAAGCTTTTGCGAAAGACTTCCCTTGAAGACTGCAAGTTGAAGAAAAGACCTGTCCTCTTCCGTCCTCTTCTGTTCTCTTTTCTCCTCTCGTCTCCTTTTATCTCCTCTTCTCTTCTCTCCTCTCATCTATCATCTTCTGTCCTCTCTTTTTCTTCTTTTCTCTCTCCTGTCTCCCTCCTTTCCTTTCTCTCTCCTCTCCTGTCTCCCTCCTTTCCTTTCTCTCTCCTTTCCTTTCTCTCTCCTTTCCTTTCTCTCTCCTTTCCTTTCTCTCTCCTTTCCTTTCTCTCTCCTTTCCTTTCTCTCTCCTCTCTTTCTCCTCCTCCTCTCTCCTTCTCCTCCTCTCCTCTTCTCCTCGTCTTTCCGCTCCTCTCATCTCCTCTGTTCTTTTTCTTGTTGCTGTGAATGCCCATGACGCGGACGTTTTTTCTCAAACTTACTTTAATTACTGAATACTGTTTGGAAAAATGATGAAACATGCCAAAAAAATGCAACACTATATATATATATATATCATATATATATATATATAGAAATGTATCCGGATAAACATGACAAATTATAAATGCTCGGGCCCTTGACTTGAAGCAAATCCACGGTCTCTGGCGCTTGGAGATGTGGCTCTTCAGAACCTTTGAGCTGTCCCCGGTTTGTCCAAACGAAGCATATACAGAGGCTGTCTTCTCTGACACCACGGAAAAAATACATCGATGTCTGAACATTGGTTCCAGTTCCACAAAAACCGTGGCTAGACTACAACTTCCACTGTTTGATTCGTTCCACCCGAACCCACTATCAGCGCCTGCTGCAGTATCAGCAATGCTGCGGTGTCAGGGTAAAGTCGGGAAGAGCAAGGCCGTGACTGTCTCGAAGAAGGACCCGAAGTCTTGCCACTTTGACAGATTGTGCAATGTAGAGACGCGTTGTGGCGTGTAGTGTGGCAGTCCTTGTGTCATGCAATGTGCAGTCATGCCCAGTCCAAATTGACGTATCAAAATTTGGAACACAATCAATTTGGATCAGGAATGACCAAACCAATCCCAGTTGATCATTCAAGTGCCATCAACTTGATGACAAATCAGAAACAATGCTAATTGACGGGTCATGCTTAGCCGTTTAGGGATACGTTGCTTCCAATCAACCATTTTTTCGTTTCCATCCAGCTTTGACATATGGTCCCCAGATGTCCCCAGTGACTTTCATAATCTGGAAGAGGTGGCTCCATCACCGACCAAGGGTTTTTGGGTTCAATCCCCAGTTTCCTTATTGTCCCTTCTTTCTTGATCAATAGAGCCAGTCCAATATCCCTTCACATCTTGGTGGCCCAACCACCATTCTCAGCAGAGCAATGCCCAAAATTCCTGCTGGTTGATGTTGTTGTCAAGGGCAGCATCAACTAGTTCTATACTCGATGGGAACTCTTATTCCTGATCCATCTTTGAGTAAAACTTCGAAATCTTCGGTGAAGACTAAGCATGAAACCAACTAAAGATTTTAGTGCTTGGTTTGATGTTAAATCTGAACAAATTTGGACCTCAACCATCTACTTTGGGGCGCCCACAGGGACCACTGATGGATTTTTTCGCCTCCAAGGTCACCTTCCAACACGTTCCCAGGTGGGGGTCGTTTTCGGCTTTCTTTTGGGGCCAAAAAGGTCCTTTTTTCTAAGCACGAAAAGGCCGGTGCAGTTTCTTGGCCACGAAAGATACTGCCAAGATTTTCAAAGTCCAACCTTACTAGGTGCCCCATGAGTTGGTTTATACCGAACATAGATTACAATAGGCATCAATGGGGATGATTCATGGTGATTGTAATTATACGGAATTATACGTATACTTAGATGGGGTAATAGATGTAACACACAAACTTTTTTTGGCTCCATTCCCCACATTTCTGGCCACAGGCGTACTCCCTGGCCGCGTACAAAATGGGCCTCGGATTAAATTTTGCCTGCGAAGCGGAGGACGGCGGGGGCTACTTGGATGTGACCCAGGAATGGGTTGGTGTACTTGGTTAATCTGTCTATCTTCTATCCTACCCTACCCTACCCTACCGCAGCCTGGCCTATCCTATCGTATTCTATTCTATTCTATTCCATTCCATTTCATTCCATTCCATTCTATTCCTATCCTATCGTATTCTATTCCATTCTATTCCTATCCTATCCTATCGTATTCTATTCTATTCTATTCTATTTTATTCTATTCTATCCTATGTATGATTTTGTAGTTCCTCAAATATATAATCTTATGTACTTGAATGTATATGTACAAATGTACACAGAGGTTAGACAGACTTATGTGACTTATGTAATGTCTATTTGGGGTTTATCTCATATATAAAATGGCTACACTCAGCATGGTACAAAATCGCACGACCTGGAATGCACATCCGTCGCCTTCCAGGCACGGATCGGCGCGGCAGTGTAAGGCTTCTTGTTTTGAAGGTCAACGTATTACTTGAAATCTTTGGGTAAAACAATCATACACCACCTATTTATGATGAAATTGGGGATGGTCTATGATTGTTTTACCAACATTATTTGGGTTTCTCTGATATTTCACGGGAAAACCATCCATTTTGTTTAGAAGTTCATTTCTACTGCTATTTGATGGCTAGTGTTTGTGGCTTTTATTGCCCCATGTTCAGACAAAGCCCAAAATCACAGGATCACAGGACCATTTCATGTGCATTGATTGGTACCGAAGGGACCTTTTTGGTGGACAAGGACTCTGGTGAGGAAATCTACCCTTTTCACCAGCAGAATCATTGGCTGCGGGTCAAAAATGTAGCGGACCCCAAAGCGGATGGTCTGATACCAAGACTGTCCGGATTTGTGGTGTCTAAACACCAAGTTTCGTGCCATATTCATTCCTAAGTGAGTTGGTTTACCTTTGGGCCAAAATCTGGAACCCTGCTGGAACCATAAAGGAACTCGTCATTTTGCGTTTTTTTGGGCAAGGACTTGACTTGACTATTGACCTATCTCACATATCACAATCTTTGTTGTTTGACAGTTAGATTAGATTGCTCGATTTGTACTTTCCAAAACCTGATTTAAGACGATTGAATATGATTGAATAAAGTTAAGTTCTATAGTTTCCCCAAGATTGCCGATGTTTTTTCATGATTTCCCCCCGGTGAATCACGGTGCTTAGATTTAACGCAACACCTTGGCTCGGTGGAGGATACCGTGGTCGTCCCTGAAGCGCCACTCTCGGAGGCAGGGGACCATAGTCCCTATGTAAAGTCAACTAATCCCTTCCCCCTAAAATGACCCCGCCCCCCCTCAGAAACCCCGGTTCAGTATTGAATCTAGTCATTTTAGAGACATATTTTTGGGGAAGGCTTAGTATTGGGGGGATGGGATTAGCTAACTGTGTGGAAATATTACCCCTAACTTTGGTATTAGGGGGAATACTACCCCCTTAGCTTACCCCTTTCTGTTGGGGGATGACCACTAGTTAAATTGTTCATCAAGGAATGACATGACTAGCATGGGGGAATATGACCGTCCTCTGATGGGGAGATCACCTGTTTTAAAGGTTATTATCATGGCCCAACGAACAATCAGAGAGAAAAAACATGCAAAAGAGTCTTTTTTCAAAGCAACCAGAATTATGTTCGGGATATGGGTTATTGAAGTATGAACACTGGAGGGTTCAATAGAGGATATGATGAGATGATAGAAGTAACCAACAACATGTGATGTTCGGGTGTGTCTGAAAATGGGTTTACCCGAAATTGCAGTAGTTTATCATCATATTCCCTATTGAGTTTTGGGATACTATGTGATATTATGAGATATGTGATATGATATATTGGGATGTAATTGGATACCATGGAATATAATGGGATATAGTGAGATACAAACAACAATTTGATTTGGGTGTATCTGAAAACGGAGGATAGGCCCCGTTATGGCCATGATGGGGAATATGACTGAAGATGATGATTCACTAATGGATTTGCAGTGATCCCGATTTCGGGCAAACCTGTTAACCATCTATTTTTTGGGTACACATTTTTTCTTGATTAATTCGTGTGCATGTACGCGGAACATCTATGTATATGTATAGGTATATGTATATATATATATACACATGTATATGTATATGTATACGTATATGCAAATGTAGCTGCATATATTTTTATGCATAAATTTATGCTTATACATACAAAGACACTAGGGTGTATTTTGTAGCATTATGCAACAATGAATATGGCGGGTACAGAGTACAGGGCCTGGTTCAGCCATTTTCAAGCTTTAATCACAACAACAAAGGGTTGATGGCACATAATCCTTGGATATAGAAAACATACATTGGATTCAGAACACATATTCTGTTCCAGCAATAGTTCGATCTAGGAAACCAAGACATCTGGACGGTTTTTGGAAATCAAAGCAATAACTAGTAATCCCTCCTTGGGATGCGATAATTTCTCCAGATCTGTGGATTTGTCAGAACATAGGGTACCTTGTAATCCCATAGCTTCGATCTTTATTTTCCTGTGTTGTTTGGTCGTCATTTTTGGGGGCATACCGCGGTATACCATATTTTTACAGACCCAGAAGTTTTCAGGAAATTAGCACACCAATCAAAGATGAAAGGCGATGTCGACTCTCGGCCAAAGTAACGTCTGGGTGAGTGTTGTAATGATCATATTTTCTACAGTTCTGCCAGTGTTCATGGTGATTTTAAAAGATAGTATATAATTATACATAATTATTGTTGTGTTTTCGCGATGACATGTTCTAATTTCGCGTATATTCGCCCATGTATACTCCCTAAATTCGACAGGTCACCCACATTTATAGCCAATCATCTAGGAGGAACATTAGGTTTACCGACATACATTTTCCAACCTTTTGAGGGGATCCCATTCCCCGAGGCTTTTTTTTTTCAGTGACTCCTGGTTTTCCCGCTGTCCGTTTCAGGATGAAGATGGTATGTCCAAGTGGGTGGACACTGGCAAGAGGCAACTGAGTCGCTCTGCCATGAAATTTGGGCTGACCTAGTGATCTTGTTTATATAGAGCTATGGAGATATTGTGGGGATACAATTGGGAATATAATAATGAGGGATCATGTGGGGATACATATACATATATACTGTATATATATATATATACACATATATATATATATATATGAATATAAGCAGCTAGCAATCTATGTGATTTGGGTGTGTCTGAAAGTGGTGTTTACCCAGTTTCGCCCCGAAATGATCATTTTAATAGGGAACATGATAGTTATCCACCAAATTTGCGAGGGGTACCCTATGTTCAGACAAACCCACGACCTGGTTACAGTCTCCATCGGAGATTGAATCATCAACATAGGACTTTTGACCAACAAACCATGGGACATATATAGGACCGGATGATTGTTTGATGCGGTTTAGACCACTGTAATTTTATTTGAGATTGATCACATTGATTAGCAAAGTCTCCGAAATTCCAGTATGCTATACCAGCAACAAGCGTGTTTAACGTGTCTCCATCTCTACTTTTTCATGATCCTTCTGCGGGGACTCCTTTCAGTGCTCCTGGGGATGGCCTGAGGCTGTATCAAGAGGACAGAAGAAGAAACCTTTTTGGAGTGGGGCCACTCCGCTGCAGGGATTGACCTAAACGTGTCGCTCTTTAAGGACTTTATTTAGGTCGCCAGGTTTTGGAAGACATGACACGACTGGAGCATGGGGTGAACATCAACATGAAGGGAAGAGGGCGAAATCAAAGCCGGCTACACATTCGGAGACATCTTGATTGCAACAGGTCTCCATGATGGTTTTCCACAGCATCCCTGGGATGATAATCCAAGGTTTATACACAAAGCTCAAGCTCATGGTCGAAACAAAGGACGGCAAACGTGGCTGGGCCAAGACACACGTTTCGGGGAAGCCCGGTGTGCGGTGGAGGTGTACAAGCCCTTGATGGACGCCACCCAAATCTAGAATGGATACAGTACCAGGAATTATGCAAGTCTGAAGTTGGAAATAGACATTTGACATAGGAAAATGTAGGAAAGTAATGTACTTTTTGTTGGTTTTCAGTGTAAGCCAGATAAGCCAGTTTGCAGGACACAAATTGGCCAGAATTCTAAGCGGTTTTGGATGATCATATCCTTTTCGTGATCCTGGTGATGACGCACTCGCTTCACCGTTGTTCTGTACTAGCCAATCATTTTGTAAAGGGTTTTCTTGTAGAATATGAGATGGTCAAGTACTCCAGATTTGGCCTCAAGGATTATATTGAAGGAAATCTTGGATCCCCAGAAAAAAAATAAGGGGTTGCAGTATGTATAGAATGATATACGCATAAACATATTTCCCCGTTTATATGCGATTAGGGATTGTATAGGGTTTAAGCCAACTTTTGCTTTTATATCTATTTTGATTCGTGAACCTCTGGTCAAACGAACAGTGTGCGAACTGGAAAATCACCCAATTTTTAGTGGGAAAATCAACTATTTCTCTGGCCATTTTCAATAGCCATCTGATTTCTTCCCCTGCAGCACAGGCACTGTCAAGCTGCCGGACAACAAGACCTACGACCTTGATGAAGAGCCCAAGGATGTCGATGTCGAAGGCCCCCTGTAGAAGGGGATGACTATGGGCTTTTGGGCACTGCTCACATGGACATTTGAAGCCCAAAATCATAGGGTCCACGTGGGTCAACAGGAATTGGATCTGACAAGTTTTGCATAATCTCATATGTTACTCCCTTTCCTGAGAGAGAGAGCCGGATATCACGGGGTTTTGGGCTGGGGCTCTAGGAATCTGCCATAGAACCCATCTTTTCGGCCATTCCCACGGCAAGTCTTTGCGCCTGAAGGCTGGGTCATGGATGCCTTCAACAACGAGAGCCAAACGAAGATTGCCAAGCTCAGCAGGGGCCGGCAGATGCTTGGAGTTGGTTCCTCCCTGAAGTTGTGGAAAGATCCCAACAACATGGGGACATATTTGGAGGGGATGAATTGATCTACCAGCTATTGAAGTGAAAAGGAGGCTACCAGGGTTTTGACCTATATATAGCAACATTTCACCAACAGAGTATCAAGAATTTGAGACCCAGAAAACATCGCAGATCTGCAGCATGATTTTGAAGGAACAAAATTCGATCCATCTTTGGGTACTCCATCATTCGTCCGCCCAATGACTTGACCTGCCCCTGAGGAGAATGCTGCTAAGTGCAGTATGAGCCTGAGGATTCGTTTTCGTCCACTGGAGAACGATGGCCATCTTGGATTCGAACGAACCCCATTTTGGAAGAATTCTGGAAGTGCAGGGACGGTCACATCCCCATTGCTACTGGTGGCCCTTAGATGTACTGAACTGTTCAGTTCCCAATCATTGCAGAATTATTTACGTACCGGCGGACGGGTGATTGTTGGAGAGATCGATTCCCAATCTTGTTCAGATATTCCCAGAAACGGTTTGCATCCCCAGAATTGTTCGCAATACCTTCATGCTGACATTCTTAGAATGATTCAAAACTTAAGACCTGTTGTGAACCCACAGGCTTTGACCCTTCTGCTCTAAAACGAAGCTCAAATGCAAATTCTTTGATCAAAGTATGTCAAAGTACAAATTAAGTGCTGCTGAAACCCCATGTTGGTGATACTCGAGTTAAACCACCTCAACGATTTCGACTCGTTCCACCCATCTCTAGCAAGTCTTTCTTCTCCTTAGGCCCAATCGCAACTTGCTGTGGCGACTTCACTTTATGACTCAGACGTCCTCATGGCGGCAGTCCTAGGCAAAATGGACAAAAATCCAGTTCCAAAATGCTGCGCATAGTACGCCAAAAAACTGTTTGAACTCCCAAATGCTGCTAACAGCATGGAAAACGTGCACAACCAAGATCTAAAGAAACAACTAGACAAACAATCTTTAAACAATTTTCAACCCTTAATGATACAGTACACAAAATGGGAAAAAAATCAATCATCACTCACCAACCAATGGTTCGATTTTCCGAATCTGCCAGGTCTTCAAGCCAAAGGCTCGGTGGGTTTGATCACTCCCGATGTCCCCGACGAGTACGTCCTTTTGGCCCGTTGCATCGTTGCACCTCGGCGGGGGCGACAGGGCCTGGGTTCGAAAGCAGCATGGTAACATGCCAGATGCAATATGAAATCCATGGTTTCGTTTGGCAAACCATTCTAAACCCTTTGTGAACCACGGGAAAATCATCCAAAATCATTTGTAACTCTCGCTCAAAATCTGTATACACAAGGAAAAACATGCTAGGGACTCGTCAAATCAATGCGGTTTTCCACAGCTCAGATTTGTTTGGAACCCCACGGTGGTTAGGTCTTCCACGGAATGTTGGGCGATGTGCTGAAAGATAACTTCGTCCGGTTCGTGGTGACTGGCCAGCAGGACGAGCCTCTCAGTTTTCCCGGAATTTTGACCAAACTTTGCGGATTTCACCAGGCAAAATCTGAGAAATCTCAAAAACATTTTTTTGCGATTTCACCGACATTTGAGGACTTCCAGAGCGAAATTTGGGCATATTTTTCCCGAAACCCTGAGATCTCTTTGTATTTCCTGATGATTTCTCCCCCAAATTGCGCAATTGAATGGAGAATAAGCAGGAACGAATGGATGATCAATTCCGCGATTTCCTTTTTTTGCGCAGAGCAACCCATACATTTGTGGTAAATCCTCAGTTTAGCTGTTTAAGCCCCTATTTTGGCAAGGCAACTCCGATAGATAGTGTGCTCAGTTGCGGCGAACTGTCTCAGTTCCCTTGTTTTATTTCATTAAAAAATTCGAATCCGCAGTGATATAGATTTGGGGTCAAGATTTTTCACAACCTCAACTCATTTGTAAATGAGACAATTTCCTACTTTGGACAATCTATTTATAGGGGTTTCCATAAATGGGGGTACCCCCAAATGGATGGTTTATAATAGAAAATCCCAATCTAAAATGGATGATTTGGGGGTACCCCTATTTTAGGAAACCCCCTTATGGCCCATGGGTTTTCTCAAAACTCCAGGACTACATCCAGTGGTTGGTGCGCAGCGGTGGCGATCGCTTCTTCAGATCGTGGATGAAACCTGCAGAGGCGGCGCGGCCGACTGGGGCTTCGTTGGTTTCAACATCGGGACTTTCGCAAGTTCCTGCGAAAACGGGAAGATTGACTTACTATTGTTGCAATGGGGGTGTGCAACATCGATTCCGACATATTCCGACCACGGAGTTCACATTGGATTCAGCTAGTTGATCACCCGCTGAGTGACCTGCTAAGTGACCGGCGAAGTGACCGAAACTGCTCCGGACCCCGCACTGATGCCAGGATTTCGCAAAACAGGGCAAGTGCCCGACCAAGGAGGGGGCCAAACTGACCACGGATGAACAGAGGAGTTATTTTTTGACTGCAAAACACAAGATGAACGTGCGTCACAGTCTCAGAAACAGTGAAACATAGGTATCCATGGTATCCTAAATCGACTGATTAATCATTCTTTTCAGTCCTTTTTCCTGATTGAAATAGCCATCATTGGGTTGGGGGCCATTTTCAGATAGCCATGTCAGGATTTCTCCGCCCTTTCAATCATTCTGGATGAATGGTGATTTAAGTTGGGAGATGTGGTGGGGATATGCAACGGTTGGAACTTCATGGAAGATAGATATCAAGTGTTGATATCCGAAATATTCCCATAAAAAATCATACATATCCCACTATATATATATATGTAATGGAATGGAATGGAATTTAATGTAATGTAGTGTAATGTAATGTAATGGACAGAATGAGATATGAACAGAGAATTAATGGATATAAATTATAAACAATATAAATATATAGTATGTATATATGATTATATGGATGATGACGGTCTGACCTCGACCCGACATTGATGGGAATTGGATTGGGGTAACTCTCCCAAGTGGCCCCAACTCTTGAGTTTGATGAGAATTATCCAAAATATTTGGTGAATATTATTGTAACTTCTATTAATTTCTCCTATTCCTCGTTTTCCAGGTAATCCTGGTAATTTCTGGATAATTTCCAGAATAATATCCAGAATATCGTGTCATATTCCTCGTTTTGAAACCATTGCCTTGCGCATAGGACTGGAAAGCCCTGGAAATCCCTACATCCTGAGGGGCGCCGACAATCGCGGGCATAGATATAGGACATAGACAGCATAGACATAGACACAGCTAGCATCAGCTCGTGGACGCATCATTTTGCTCCGGGAGTCACTTCTGCTGACGGCTTCTGCGCAGTGAAAATCCTCCGAGTTGCGCGGTATTGGGGGTACTGCAGCTACTGGGCTTTCCCAACCAAAAATTAGGCTTAGGCCTTAGCATCAAGCCTGAATTGAAGGCTTTGGTATGAGTAAAACTTTGAAACATGTTGGGGATTAGAGTCATTGGGTTTTCAGTATGAATCCGCCAATTCTTGTGGCTACCCTCCAGGGTTTGACAAGATCTGGCAGGATCTTGAAACCGCTGACAAGAGCATCGAAACCTCCAAGCAGGATGTGAAGACCCTTGGAAGATGGAGATCCAATGATATCCAATGACCGGATAGGGGATATGATGGGGATAGCATGGGAATATGATGCGGATACCATGCGATACCTTTTTGACAGATTTGGAATGATTGGGGACGTTTGGTTCTGAAAATAATACCGCTTTCGTGCAACTTCGGTGAGTAGCTTTACAGATACTGTACATATATAGATATAGGTATATGTATATTATATATACATACATAAATTTTATACATACGTAAATACAGATATTTAATTATATTTATCTATATACACACATATATATATATTTACATATATATATATATTTATCTACATACAACTATATCTACATATACATATCCGGTATATATATATATATTCGTTCGACCTGACATCGGGTGGGTTGTCCCAGTTGCACAAGGGATATCGATGACCGGCCGTTTTCGCAACATTCCACAGCCCGTTTTTTTGGGGTCCAATGAGTCACCAATAGCACTAGGGTAATCAATGGGATGGACTGTGGATGTCCCCTTGGTTCAGAGGGAGTATAAGTATGATTCTAGAAATGCAGCAGGAGCCCCCTGTATTGGGGTCTACCCTTAAGTCAACATACATATATATATATACATATATATATATATATATGTATATATATATATATACACATACACAACATCCTGATATATCCTACATATTCATGTGCTTGAGAGCTTTCAACTACCTACGGGCATTCTATTTTGATTAATGCAATACGGCGTTGATTCAAAATCATTGACCCCGGCTAGTCGTCATGATTCAAGAAAAAAATCTCACAAATCTACGCCAATTTTGTAAAGTGGTGTTTTCTTGGCCAATTCTTTGTGAATCTGGTGGAGCTCACCCTTGAATCCCGAGTGCGTCATTCCCCCGAGGAACGAACTCTCAAAGCTTCGATCGGAGGCAGTGCCCCAATGTGAAGCAATGCTTCTGAACACTGGGACACAATTGGAACCATGGGACCGTGTCGAATTCGTTGTGAACTATCTTTTAAAGATTGTGACTAGCCGTTTTTTGTTTTTTTTTCTGTGCAGAATTGCATTTGGAGCGGAAACTGAAACAACCACCGCCAGAAGCCGAAGTTGGAGAAGGCTCTGAATGAGCAGAAGCAGAAGGTGCAGTAGCTGGGTATCCCTAATTGGCTGGTGATTGAACTACAGTCCTAGACATCCAACATGAAATTCCTAAAATGGTTTTGCAAACCATGCAATTCTTTACAGTAGTCCCTAACAAATAGCTTTGGAGGATGAGTTTTCATGTGATAATTTTACCAAGTGGGACACGCAAGCATCAACATCCATCAACCATTATGTTGGGTTATTTACATTCCCCCCAAGGTCAAAACCTCAAGGGTTTATCGTAAATTTCTCATTGAAATGGCCGCTGGGGGAATACCGTATGCCGTATGTGTTGTTCTTTGTCCTTTTTCACCTTCAAGTTCCAGATCAGATTGGTCCCTTCCAAGATATTCCCTGAGTTTGGCAAAATGTGACACTGGGAAGACCTTCAAGATCTCAAGATCATCGGAATCCTCAGAATCTCAAACCATTTGGGAAGTGCAGAGACTACACTCTCAAGCTTTGGAAGTCGTGGGATGATCTTTGAATGATCTGGATAGGATCTGCATGTCGTTCCATGTCGGATCTTGTTGACAACCGGATCAGCTGCTGGCAGAGTGCCAAGAGTTGCAGATGAAAAACAAAGAAGAATCAGGATTTACCCTCCAGTAAACCAACAGTTTGCTATGGAAATAGCCCATCTAGTTCGATGATTTACCTACTAGAACGCAAAACGATGATTTTCGATGGCGATGTCAAATTACAAGAGGGTAGCCGACATAGAATGAGGCCCTCTATTCCCACCCGGATCCCTTTCCAAACTCTGCTGTGATTTGACAAGCAAGCGGACACCAACCCAGCAAGCCGACCTGCTAAACACAGCGGCCTCCAAAACCAGTGGGTTGCATGCTCCTAACATGAAGCACCCAGGTCTAAGTCTACCTCTTTCTGAACAGGTAATAGCCGCCCCTCCATTGAACATCCCAAAGGGAGATCCATGACTTGACCCATGCCTTGACTGAAAGTTGCAAGACCTTTGGACCTGGTCATCTCTGTTTAAAAAGCGCCATGGCTTCATGGCGCTTAGACGACAAGGTGCATCCAACCCAAAATGGGAGCAGCGGGACCACCAAACTGGTACCTCATTTTTGGGCCACTTCCATTCCTAAACGTCCGACTGAGGGTCGAATCCTGAAAATTCACACTCCCCCAAACATGGTTTGTTTCACTAGGGGAAAGGCATCACTGCAATATCTGCAGCATACGCTGTCTTAGGACAAAGCCGATTCTTGAAAGAGTTGAGTACAGGCGAATTCTTTCGACACCGAATTTTCATGGTGTGGAGAAACCACCGTATGCCACGAACGCTCATCACTGTTTGGTTCATTCAATCTGCAGTTAGTTTCTTATTTGCTATACTGTAGCTTACACGTTATCGCATTTATCATGATCATGTTTTATCACTCATCCCCAAAGTCTTGTTGCAAAAAATCGCAATTTTCTTGGCATTGCAACCGTTGTAACCCCCTCACCGTCCATTGAAGGTGGCGATTGTGACGGGTGCGGGCAACGGTTTGGGCAAGGTGGGCGTCTTCGGGGTGTTACCTGCATCACCGCTGGGATTTGAGGGTTTGGGGCTTTCCTTCCTGAAATGGGGGATCCCCAAAAAGGATGGTTTATAATGAGCAATCCTATTGAAATGGAGGATGTGGGGGTACCATCATTTTAGGAAACATCCAAGTTGGGGTCCCCTTCTAGTATTCTGATCGGGCCACGGAAAACGGTCAGATTTATTTGGCTTTGTTTGACCCCCTAGACTCCAATGGTTTACAATTATGATTTCCCATTGCGCATTGCGATAATTTATGGATATACCTCATTTTCAGAGCCATTTTTTGCAGAATTTTCCCAACCACGGTCCAGTTCCCTATGGCTGACCCTTGGATGGCTCGAACGCCATTTTTTGGATGGCTATTAACCCCCACAAAACAGGTCCGGTATGGATCTTAAATGCTGTTTCCAGATTGGTAAATTGATTTTAAATGATCTATAGTAAGAACATGTAAAAACCTCATAGAAGTTACTTGGCTTCCCAAGTTGAACACTTGTCTATTGCTATATTGCTGGTGACAACTGGAATTGCAGGGTGTTTGGCTGGTTGCATCCTGGTTGCATCCACTTCCCCCTAAAATGAAATACGCCCAAGCAAAGTCCTGGTGGAATGGATCTTGGAACTAGTCATCAATTGGTGTCCCTAAAACTAGTGATATTTTCATGGTCCTTTCGATTCAAGAAACACACTTTTTCATGTCCAAAAAACCGGAGAACGTGATTCCAATCCCAACTTTTGCCAACTTCAATCTTTTCTTGTCATTCTCACGGGGTTCCAAAAGGTTTCTCTTTCGAATCTGGTTTCCCAGGAATATGCCTTGTACTTGGCGTCTCTGGGTGCCAAGGTGCACTCAGCGGATGGGATGAAGGGATGAGTATGCGCCAGCTTGACCCGTTCCCCCGTTCCTTCTCCCTTTTAAGTCTCAAATTTTAAAACCCTATCTACTCCATCACGGAAAGCCATAGAAGCCCCATTTCCCTTTGAAGGCGAGAGACGAGAGAATTTGACCGGTCCATGTGAAGCTGTCTTCGGGACGAGGAATGCCAAACAAATGGGATCTTGGATGGTCAAAAACAGGAGGAGCTTTGTCTGAGAAAACTGAAGGATTTGGCCAAACATCTCAAAACATCAACCTTTGACCCTCAAAGAATAGATCGAAAGCTGGCTATTCGACCCTCAAAGACGTTTAAAGCTAGCTCTTTGAGACACAAAAAAGGATACATGCAGGAAGGGCTCCTCAAATGGTCTACGGACAGTGAACTGGACTCATGGATATTTGATGGTGGATGTTAGAGTAGGAGGGCCCTTCCAGACATGGTTGGATTGGTATTTACATTATTTTGAAATATTACTTTACATGGATCTATCCATAGCTAGACGGTGTTACATGGTGGTCACCCCAGTTAGTAAGTGGACTATAAGCCGGTTTTAACTGGACTAAGCCTACTTGCTCTACTTGCTGGGGTTTAGGAAACCTAGTTGGGATTAAGCGTTTGTTCACCGCCAAGTCTAAACCACGTTTGCCTTATCAGTTCTGACTTGTAGTGGATATTATGGTGATTTATGGATATGGTGGATATTCGCTTCAGTTGCGGTTGTCACTTGTAACCCACTTGGGATTCCTGGTTTGTTCACCACGAAGTCAGCCAACCAATAGCCACAATTAGCCACCCCAGTTGTTTTTTTAATGGTGAATGTTGTGGCTATAAACCAACACATCTCGCGACAGGTTGTGGTGAATGACCTTGGTAGCAGTACCACAGGGACAGGCAGCTCCAGCTCGGCAGCCGTGTGGGAACCCGGATGCCTTGGGTTTGACATCGGGAACGATGGGATTGAAAGACCTCAAGCCTTGGTGAATGAAACAAAGGTGACTTTTAGAGACCTTAAGAAGAGTTGGCGATTTTAAGGGGAACATGTTTTTTGGCAGTTGTTGTACATTGTCATCGAACAAGGGCGGAACCCGAGGCAGACTACCGAGGCAAAGTTTCCGCGATGAAGAACTCTAAGTTTTTTCGGATCTGTTTCGAACCGTGATCCAGGGAAGCATTTCTGGACCCATGGGGAAGATCTGAAAAATCATTGAGATATTGATTCAGAGGTTTGGGGGGTTGAACCCATTGGTCAAGACGTGAAATCACCTTTGGACTGGACCCACATCAAGGCGCCACCACGTCACCGCATGCCAAACATCTGCCGGGTGTATCAGCCTTTTTGCCCTTGAATATCCCGTGGTGATGATCTCCTTTTGGTGCGGGAGTTGAGAAGGACTGGCTGGCGGTTGCAATTATCTACATACATATACATATACATATATATATATATGTATATATGATTATATATGTATACATGAATATTAGATATATATGTTTTCATCCTGAACCAAAATTAGTGATGATGATGCCCAGTGACGACCTCAGTAGTCTCCCGAGGATGCTGTTGTCAACGACATCAAACAGGCTGGTGGCGAGGCTGGGCCGCCGCTGGCGCAGGTGAGGCCAATAGCCATGGGCACAGTAAGGTTTTAAGGAGGGACATATGATAACTATAGAAAGCTGGATTCACATGATTCACCATGATAGCTATATATAGAAAGCTATAATGCCGCAGCAGGAATATGGTTGATATTGTTGAACTAGTAGAGGGTAACTTAGAAACAGATGGAACGCCGAGAAAAACCAACATGACAAAAGGAGGGATGGGGCCGATTCTCCACAATTGGGGGAAGCTTCTCGAGCCTTGAAACAGCATAGCCCGCAACGATCAACATTGAGGGAATGGCCATGCCACGAGGCATCAATGGACGATCCCCGGAATGAGTCGCCCTGCTTGGGATGAGGTCCCCCCCAGATTGGATGGTGAGATACTAAGCATGAACAACCTCTATCAAATTTGTGGGTCAGTTGGCACCCCAACTTTCAGAACCACAGAACCCAGGTATATACGGTATATATACATATATTTTTACACGTACTTAGATACATACAAACGTACATCTGTTTAAATATACATACAGAAATACACATATGATTACACACATATATATATATATATGATATATGATATATGTATATGTATATATATATATACACACATCTTTGTATATGTGAGTATATGTATATACGAATACGAACATGTACATGTAAGTAAATTATATAGTATACATTCTATGTATACATATATATGGCATATCCTCACTTCTCTATGGGTTATGTATGATGGGTTACACGCGTGCAAGTAGGACTTGAACGTTCCCCAGGCAGTTGCCAACTACGACTCGGTGGTCGAGGGCGAGAAAATCGTGCAGACGGCCATCAATACGTGCGCAGCAGCAGCAGTCTAACCACCAAAAAAAAAGATTTAGTATGATTTACCCTCTGGTTGTTTAACATAGCTATGGAAAATCACCATTTTTAATAGGTAAATCACCATGAATCATCTCTTAATGGGCCATTTTCCATGGCTATGTTAAAGAACCAGAGGGTAAATAGAACATAGTGGGATCTCATCCACTTTTATAGATCTTGTAGGGACCAATACTTCGAGGATCATCCCACTTATTAACTGGTTAATAACCCTAGTTATAACCCAGTTATGTATAACTCAACGAATCGGGGGACTTACTAATCATGGTCCATGTCATGGTTGTCACCAGTTACTAAGTGCGACGATTCTCCACGTATGTGTGTCCTCCCTAGACTGTAAATGGGTTTGTCTGAAAATGGGGTCCCAAATCCATGGGTTAATCAGGATTTGCGCTACAGTATCTTTTGATGGCCATTTGGGAGATAAACCACTAGATGGTCATGAGGTATGGCCGCGTGGACATTGTGATCAACAACGCGGGGATTCTCCGCGACGTGTCTTTCAAGCGGATGTCAGAAAAGGACCGACCCTCATGTAGACATGCAATCCTGGATGCAATGGGATGCATGGCGAAGAGCTCCATACCCCAGATTTAGCGACGTGCCAAACTTGGATCCTTTTTTTCCATGGTCAAGTTAGTTAGTGATGTTAGTGGATTATTTGTCCCCAGTCCTTGGTGGATGGTTATTCGCCGTCAGGACTGGGAAGCGGTGTACCAGGCTCTGCCCGGCCCGGGGGAGTGCGGGTACCATCATCCATCGAGTGGGGTGCAACAAAAGAGCAGGGTGCAGAAAATCGGACCACCTGTGAATGTAGTAGAATCATCGTGTCAAAATGGATCATAATGGCAATGCTGATAATATTGATCATTGATTATACGGATGATACTGCGAATAATGAGAATAATGACAATGATAAGAACAGTAATGATAGCAGCAGCTATATCAACAACAATAGTAGAAAGACTATTTCACGTGATGACACGTGATAAATCCTGACCGTACAACATTTATCGCAGATACAAATTCCACCAAATAATTCCATACTGTGATATATACACAGAAATGTGTATATATATATATATATTTATACACTTTTTTTTGTTTACATATACATATTACAATCATTTGTATATATATATATATATACGTATATAGAGATATACACATGATATCTATAGTATATACATCAATCAACCACATGACATTTGTGTCCTCCGTTGTGGTGCCCAGGTTCACCTGAAAGGCGCCTTTAAGGTCACCCGGGCGGCCTGGCCTCATATGGTGCGGAAGCCCGAAGTTGGGGTTCCTTTGGAGGGTCCAGCTAGGTGGTTGGGGGATGGTCATGTTGGATTATGCTACAGTATACATCTATATATATATATATACAACATACGTATATATATATATATGTACGTATGTTGTATATATAGATATGTATACATGTAGATGTATGTATATAGATATGTATAGATGAATTAGGATGCGCCAGGATGCGCCAATAAGCAACATTCTACTAGAACGGCGGTACATGTACCTTTTTTTGCAGTATCGTTTTTGGGACCGGTTTATTTGAAACTGGAACATGAGATGGTTTACCAGAAAGTGTGACTGACATCTGGCCAAAATCATCTGGCAATGGATGGTTTTAGAAATTATCCAGAGCACAATTCATCCAATCACCCTCCAGTAAATTAGCGTAGCTGGTCTCTTCTTTGTCTCAAAGACTGGGGAGGGGCCCACAGATCAAGTGGAAAGGTCCATTTATTGTTGATTTACCTGTCAAAAATGGTGATGTTCCGGTTGGCAAACTGTTAGTTTGAGGATTCTGCTGTATTCCAGGGTCCGGCCATCGTTTTTCCCGGCCATGTTTGGTCTAAGGAGACCAACTGCTACGGCCGCATTGTGAACATCACCAGCCCCGTTGGACTCTATGGCAACTTTGGCCGGGACACCCGAGACCGACTTGGCCGATATCGGCGGTCTGTTGATGTTGGGGTGAAATCATCCCAACATCTCCCCATCACGAGCATCATTGGAATTTTCCCATTGAATTTTCGCGTCTGAATTTTGTTAATCATCATGTCATTCAATGTTATTCATAATTTTTGCACTCTTTCCCAGTGCAATTCACAGGGACTGGCCAAGATGAATAGAAACCGCAGGGTTGAGCCTTTGGGGCTGAAGATGGTCGCAAAATCCTATGAAACGATGCGGCTATTCACCAGTTAATCCCCTTGATTAAAATAGCCGCATTAAAACCTTGGGAAATGTGTTGGATCCATTCATTTCTGAGTCCTGAGTCCTGAGTCCCTCAGTGGGGGGATTTGATGTTCAGGTCAAGCCAACTACGTAGCAATGAAGAGGCCTTGACAATTCGGGCGTGGGGGAAAGAGGGACTAACGGCAGCAATATACACATGCGAATATGTAAATCAAATATGTAAAGATGTAAATATGTAGATATGCATATGACCTATGTATGCATATATATATATATAAATATATGTATATATGTACACATTCGTACTCATTGAGATGGGTGCGTTTACCCCCCAACACATGGGCAGATTCCACAAGAAGAGGGGGATTGGTTTCAACCGAGGGGTTGTACATTACTTGGTTTAACGGGGATGTAGAAATCCACAAACTGGGAATCCAGCACAGATGTGTCCTCAATCTCCAAGGTACTTTTTGCTCAGGGTCTGGTTATTTAGCGGTTTGCAAAGTTGAACATCACCATTTTCTAGCTAGGTAAATCATCATCATTATCATCAATGGGCCATTCATGGCAGTGGGCGGGGATGACCCTGTCGCTTGTCACATGTCGATTCTTAGAGCCCCGACAGTGGCTCCCTAAGTGGATCCAAGTTGCAAGTTTCCAGGATTCCACTACCAAACATTTTCTTATGTCAGGGGTTGTAGGCTTCCATGCCTCAACAACTGTTTCCGATCCCGGAAAAATGGTTACGCAGATTTACATAGCCATTCGTTGATTCTGTTTCGGAGCCGTGAATTAATACGAATCATCCTTGATGGTGGTGCACTTTCCAAGTTTTATTCATTCAAACCTCATTTTTGGTTGGCTTCCAGCGCACCTAGTCACCTTGTCTCGTTTCCAGGGCGCTAGTGGGCTTCACCCTGACTTTGGCATTGGAAGGCACGGCCTTCAGCTGCAGAATGCGAAGGGTGGCGCTTGCGGACTTGATTTTGAACCAAAGCTAGGGATTTACCCTCTGGTAATCAAACATGGCAATGGACAATCCACCATTTATAGGGGATTTCCAATTGCCACGTTTGATTGCCGGAGGGTATCCCATTTTACCGGGTCTATTTAATCAATTTAATCCGAATCACCCTGAAGTAGCTGATCCATATCATTTTGGGACTGTTAGTTTGATCTTGTTTATACTCAATGGTTATGCCGATACTTATGGGGACTTCACCACAGACAAATTGGGTGAGTCTTTTTGCAGCATCAAAACATGGGAGATAGTGTAGAGACATGGGGATTGAATTCGGAGGATCAGACCCAATTGATAGGAAGGAGATCAATGGAGTATAAGGGAATGTACAACCAGCAATGAAAAGAATGATGGCTCTCTGACCTATGAAACTCTCACCAGGATGGTTGCTGCTAGCATTTGGATAGCTTTGCTGGTGATACTTCGTGATGGTCCCATTGTTTGTTGGGTGAAGACCTCCATTTTGAGTGAATTCATGGGTTGCTACTCTACTATCCATTTTTTCAATATGGGCTTGCCCAAAGATTGGGTACCCCCCAAATTTGGTGCTTGATCATCATCTCCCCGATGATTCGATGGCATTTGGGGCTGTACCAGTGTACCCTAGCTTCAGACACCCGAATATCATGGTTGGTGACTATCCCCATCATATGCGCTGGGTGAAACCCCACTTTTTTCCATACGGGCGTGTCTTAAGAATGGGGCATAGCGGCATCTCCACCAATTGTGATTGTTTAATAGGGATGATTCACCATTGGATTTATGGATGCACTATCCCCAAAACCATGGGTTTCCAATTTTCAACTGGTCTATTTTGGATAAGTTGGGGGTACCCCCAATGACTTAGGACACGTAGCCCACATGCCTCTTCTCGCCAGACCCCTTTGGGCCCCTGCGAGGTGCCAAAAAGCAGATCAAGGCCAACGTGGTGGCGCCTTACGCGGCCTCTAGGATGTCGACGCTTGAACAGAGAAAGACCCGGGATTTCACAAAAAATAGGGATTTGATGGGAAATTCTTGGGGATCATGATGGGAAGGAACGGGGTTTTATGGAAATCATAGGGGTCATGATGGGAAGGAAAGGGTTTTTGTGGAAATCATAGGGGTCATGATGGGAAGGAACGGGGTTTTATGGAAATTACAGGGATCATAATGGGAATTGGTGGGATCACCAATGGGAATTTTAATCCGAATTACCCTCTGGTGATTTAACATTACAATGGTATGGAAGGGAATGGGGGGGTTAAAAATGTGGCACGCGCAAATGGAATATCAACGGAAATCCCTATGGGGGGTAGAATGGGGACTGGTTTCGGTGTCATCAAACATGGCTAGCGAAGTCGCCGAACTACCTGGAGGTTTTTACTGGAAAATCATCGAAACAGGAAACAAATCCAGCAAGATGGTTTGATTTGCGGATGATATATAATGTCTTTTTTTTGGGGGGCATTCAGTGGGATGCACACATGAATTTCTTTGTGATGTCAACCTTTGCCGACAGAATTGAAATCCTTGACTGTCGATGATACATGCACCTGAGCTCACTATGAATCATTGAATTTGGGGTCATTTTCCAAAGACATTTTCAAGGTGAAAGCTTCACGGAGGTTTGGGTGATCCTTAACCCTCCAAGCAGTTCGAAGCGTGCAGCCGTTGCTTAGGAAAACCGTGATGTCATCGGAGATGCTCGAAGTTTTCTCCTCAGTTTCTGCCATTGTGGGATCACCCCATTGACATCGCGGGAACATTATTCCCCAGCCATGAAATGACGTTACTCCAGGATACGTAAAACCCAAATTGCTAAAAATGTCATGGCGGGGGCCTTAAAGTGCTGTTTATTCTGGTCAAAACTGTGATGCCCAAAATGATGAGCTCTGCTCTGCTCGCAGTAACCGGATTATTTCATCGCGTTGCAACCAGGCGCTGCCTGCTGCACCTGTGGCCAAATTTATTGCCTTTCTGCCCGAGGCCCAGGTGGATCCAATTTCTTTCATGACGCCTGGGCTGTTGGTCATTGGGGGAGTACCATTTCAGTCATGAAATATACTAATCCATGATATTCTTTAGCAGATTTTCGTCTGTTTTTCTCTTGCTAGGATAATTTCAGGTTCAACTTGAAAAAATCAACTGTGGGAAGTGGAGAAACCTCATTCTCAAGAGCACAAGCGGTGAGAGAAACATCAGATTTTGCGCTTCGGCAGTTCCACTTCCAGTTTTTTTTTTTTAATAGGGATGATAGCCAAAATAACGACCAAGGCAGTTTGAGGCTGCCATAACACGGATTTGGGTCGAGGATCCTTCAATCTTTGCTTGGTTCTAGTATGTTCTAGTTGTGCCCTTCTACCCCAAGTGGAGCTCAAACCAGCTGAACTCCCCACAGTGGAGCCCTCTGACACCCCCCCAAGGTGTCATGAAAAGTGCCCCGAGTCCGGTGGTATTTTTGAGCTAGGGGGCAACTGGGTGTCCAAGGCCGGGGTTGGGAGGGTTCCTGGGTCATGAGTAATCTATGGATTTAGCGGTACCCTATGGTACCCTATGGTACCAAACAAAGCCATATATGGATGATCACAATGTTCTTGGAAATCCAAGTTTGACCCACTCTCAGCAGGTTAGTGTTGGATCTATTCATTTGACTTCATTTTAATTTCATTTCATCTCATTGCATCTCATCTCATTTCATTTCATTTCCCTGGTGGCCAAACCGGGATATCTTACATGGGGGGATGGAATGAGTACTGTCAGTCATCCCAGAGGTGGAGATGCAAGAAACAGCCGTGTGGATAGTACTGTGCCTGCCAGCATTTTTTTGGACTGTACTAGTGGTTCAAAATGGTTCAAAGATGGTTGAGGAACCATCCGCCAGGTGCGATTGCAGCGTTCCCGCGGAGTGCAATTCCGCGATGGTTTTGATTTGGAGGCGCCACATGTAGACCTTTTGCTGGTCTGGAGAACAGTGGATTGATCACGGCCTTTTTTTTTTGTTGGGGCGATTGCATGTCACCCAAGTCACCCAAGATATTCTCGCCTCAAATGGGCCGTTTACAACAAGATGATCACCATCTTCCAGAGTTTTTTTTGGCAGTTGCCACTTCTGGTTGCGGCAAAGGGTTGATTTCCCCAGCAGTCTCAGAAGCCTTGGAAACTCGGAGAAACGACTGAGCTGACCTTGGCAGTGCAGGACATTTCTACGCACTTCAAAGAAATTTGCGACTTTGACGAAGGCCCTCCTGCAGGAAAGTTTAGGAGTTTTGTACCCTAAAGGTACCCTAAAATGCTGATGACTGATTCTTGGGGTACCAAACTTTGAGCGTTTCGAGAGTTGCTATCTTTCCCATGGTCCTGCAGAATGTGATCATGGCCCCTGCAGGTTCTGAATTTCCTACAGAAGGTATGTCAGGCATGGGCCATGCAATGGTCCTCTACTCAGTGAAGTCGTTTGGGATGCAGGATGCGGAGTTAGCAGATCTGATGTGTCTTTCTTTTTGTCCCCCGAGGAAGTAGATGTTTTTTTTTCCCTAAAAATTCAGGCAACCCCCAGAATTGATGGTAAATTCATCATTTCCCCCGTGAAAGTATGACCTCATTTTCAGACAGACCCATGTGGACTCCGTGAAATCCGAGGCCGCCCGGCAAAAAAGACCTCAAGGCAAAGCTGAAGCGAAGCTTTGAGATGACCTCCCGCATTTGAAGCTGGAGGATTTTGACGGCCAAGACTATCTTAAATGATATGAGATGATCCTAAATGATACTCAATGATGCTAATAGGACATGACATAGCACGTATAAAATCTGAGCAACACTCTTTCGCCACTCACTACAACCCTGTAGATGATGGTTTGTGGGGGAAATCTTCATCCCTGATGGGATCAGATGGATCAGCACTTGGGATACTTGGGCAACTGGGGTGGTTGCCAACCCCAAGTACCAGTCACATACGGTTTCCCAACCCTTCCCTCTAAAAACACATTGGATTTGCCTCAGACTCTCGCATTTGGTGAGGTCCAAGGTGTCTTAGTTGTCGCGGTTGGTGACCAAAGTTGCTGGTGGCACGGATGGACACTTTTAATGTGTCGCAGCGAGATTCTCCCAACATGGGATGGGAGCCTTCCATTTGCCGATCGTAGAGCACATCCGGGGCATAGAATCACCGACGCTGCGACACGCCTGTCCTTTGTGCTGATTTTCCACGTGAAGGATCAAATACAAAGCAGAAGGTACCCTTTTCTAAACTAACATAGCTATTGAAAATGGCCATAGAAATAGTTGATTTTCCGATTAAAAATGGTGATTTTCCATAGTTATGTTAGTTTACCAGAGGGTAGGCCCATGGGTCAGTGGAGTCCGACTGTGTTTAAGTCGTTTCAAGGCATGGATGATGTTTCATTTCGTTGCGACCCATGAACACATTGTGCCATGCATTTTTTCCCGAATGGGTTGAAGGGAAACAACATATAAAACATAGATAGATAAAAATAGAAGGGCTTTGCCCCTCTATGTTTGGGGGTACAACCATGGTTTCCTGGAGGTTTTCAAGTCAATCCATGGACATTTCATGTCGCCACCTTCACGTCGCAAGAAAGTGAGTGAAATGTGAAGCTGTCGCTTGGAGAAAAGGACTCTGGCCTGGGTTTGGTTCGGGGTCTTTCAGAAAAGGGAAGTTACCCTCTGGTGAACTAACATAGCTGTTGAAAATCACAGTTTTTTTTATGGGAAAATCAACTATTTCTATGGCCATTTTCAATAGCTATGTTAGTTTACCAGAGGGTACATGATGGGATTACGATGGATCATGTCTGGTTATGACTAACATAGCCATGGAACATCACCGAACTAAATGGAGGTATTCTAGCTGGGAAAATCATCCAAAATTAGCCAGCTAATCCATGGCGAACTGTTAAATAAACAGAGGGTACATCTAAAATCTGATCTACACTAATTGTGACCTACGAGAATCCGCAGTGCAGCAGAGCGATCAGTGGCACCTGGCCATCCAGATTCGACCAGTGTGCGCCGGCTAGAAGCTGTGATGCGCATCCACGAAGGGTTTCATAAAAGGGGAAGCTAATCATCTTTAGCTGGCCAAATGGCCAACACAAGTTCTTCGTTGCTTGAAATTACCATTCTCATCTATTCTCCATTCTTTTGTTGCGGAAGTGTTTATTGCAGTTCATTAAATCTCCAATTGCTACCCTGAAAACTCCGGTCCAAGCCATTGCCATTTCCATTGCCGGCGATTTCGTTAAATGTCTTGCAGTTGTTAACATTTGTTAACAACTTTTGCTTATCCAGGCTTGAGACCACACTATTCGCAAGATTTTTGGTTTCAATGCGCATACGCTCCAAGCATCGTTTTGTCCGTTCTTTACCTGCTTGTGGGTCTTTTGTTTGGGTGAATCACTGACCTCACTGCAACGTCACTGCGATGGTTCGTAACGGTAAGCATCCCCAAATATCCCCAAATGGCCTTTAGATGAACTATCGTAAGCTACCTAGATCAATCGATTCCTGTTTGGCGGTTTAGATCTTTTTTGAGTTTTAAACCAAAATGGGATGATGATGCTCAATGCCTTTCATATTCTTCAGGGAGCTTGAGACCACCCACCAGATTTCTAAACCACGACCAGGTGGACAGCGCGAAACGTGCGCAGAGCGAAGCGGCGGCGCGGTTGGCGAAATTGGAAGCGGAGAAGAAGGCGCCAGGGCCATGTTTTCCCTTAGGTGAGCAGTGTCAAACACCTTAGTTGGTTGACGATTGTGCCAGGGAATTGATACATCATGGGGATATCTTGCCCATAAAATGATACGGGCATATGGTGAAGAGAATTCAAAGGGATGTGTTCAAGACGGCCAATTTTTGGACGTGTCACCAGAACAAAATGGAACTTGAACCAGGTAAATGGGTATGTTCCAAAAGTGAGCGATTCCGCCGATTCCCAATTTTGTTGAAACGAGACGTGCGTTTCATGGATTGCAACAGTTGCTTGGCTGATTTGTGCTTCCATCCTTTCCTGACTTCCAGTTCTTGTTGGGTATTCTTAATTACATATATGATCAACAATTCCCAGTTTTGATCAGCCCCAAAGAAAGGTCTTGGACCCAAAGATCGACTGAGACCAGCGGTGGCAACGCCAGGAATTGGTGGCCAAGACACAGAGGGAAGCGAGTCAGTTGGAGAGCGATTTGGCCAAGGTGGACGGTTGGACCATTGCTGGGAAAGCGACTGGGGACGGTTAGTGAATGGGCTAAATTTCTGGATAAATTACAATGATCTCACTGCGTTTTCACTGGAACAATGGATAGTACAAGGAATCCTTCCGAAGAGGGCCTTATTTGAGGCTGGTGAATTGTTTTGATTTATCCAGATGTTCGGTCTAGAAAGCGAAGGGTACCCCACAAAGGTAAGCCCCAAAAGCAGATGAGGCATCATGTTTTCGGGGTTATCATCCCCTTATTAAAATCCTATGAAGCCAGCAATTTTGAGGAGGTACTAGGTTCGATCCCCCAAACCGAACTGGCAAATGGAGAATTCAGAGGAAATTTCATCCAGCTCAATTAATAATTCTCGGAAGAGAATCTGTCGATACTTCGGGATGCAGAAAAACTGGAAATTTGGATTTTGATTTTGTGGAAAAGGGTGATTTTTGTTGGGAGTTGCCGGGGATACTTCACCGTTGGCACTTGCCTTCTTTTGCAAGTATGTGTTGCAATGGATTTGCATTGCTTCATGACTTGGTGGAGCCATTTTTCTTCATGCTAGACTCTTGCAAGTTGACCAAGCAAGCTCTACACACGGATATGATGGTGACGCGCGGCCGATTCTTGCTCTTCAGTATACTACCTGGAATACTGATGAAGATTTGGAACACATAACCATCCAGAACCATCCAATCCTTTTCGGAGCGTCCTTTTGCTGCACACATGCTTCATTCTATTCCCTTCCAAACAGCGCATGAACTGTTTCAGCTCTTTGGACCCTTTGAATCTCCAACCTTCCCAAGTGTCCAGCAGACCCACCGAACCAAAGCCACTCAGCTCCACAAAAATCCGACTCAGCTGAAGCTTCAATGGTTCGGCCGCCATGATCCAGCCCAAATCGTCCAGGCTGCTGTCCTTTTCGGTGGAGGCCGCTCTCCTCAGTGACGCCGATGCGGCGCCAGCACCAGCACCGGCCCCGGCGCCCCGGCCCAAGTCCCTGACCCGCCGCGAGTCGCCCTTGGCCGCAGCGGCAAGGCGCGCCCGGGAGGCCATGGCGCGCAAGGCCGCGCCCAAGGAGAAGGACCCTGTCAAGGTGCAGGATGGTCCTGTCAAGGCCAGGGAAAGCCCGGTCAAGGCCAGGGAGGGCCCTATCAAGGCCAAGGACAGTCCCGTCAAGGCCAGACCCAAGGAGGGTCCGGTCAAGACCAAGGAGGCCAAGGAGGGTCTGAAGGCCAAGGCGGTGCCGAAAACGGTGGCAAGAACCACGCCCTATGCGGCTCGGTCGCTGATTGAAAGGCCCAAAGTGGAATCAAAGGTGCTCGAGAAAAAACTGGGGAAGAGCGAGACTTCGGAAACATCTGCGGGATCCACACCCAAGTGTGTCTTGTTTGAGGACTGCCAGGGCAGATTTGTCTCAGGCTTTGGTGGGAGTTGGAGCAAGAATATGACGGCGGTCCAATGTGGGGTGTGGATTGCGTGTGTTTCAACTTCGTATTCTATCTTGATATCATTGATCATCTTTGCACACAGTAATAGCATATCATAAGCATTGACCATATTTCCAGGCCATGCCAAACACAGATGTTGTTCACTTTGAATAGTCAAATATGCCGATCTATCTCATTTCTGGACATGTAGGTGCATTTTGACCCACATCCATGTTAAGATACGTCAAAATCATTATCAGTGAATATTGCAGGACACATTATATCATGGAGACCTGTAGCTGTTCAAGCCGTTCAAGACCCCCCAGCGTTCCCACCTTTTGCAGGATACCAGCAACAAAATGACCGACAGAGTTGAAAGGGCCGAGATTCTTGAGGCGACAGTCGTTGGTTTCATTGAATTCAATTATCTTCAAGGATTTTGGATGATTTTGGATGATTTTGGCATGGGTTTTCTTGATTTTAGCCCCAAAGATATAAGGCTTTCCTGCAACATTTCCCTTTAAATGGCTGGAATGGCCACAACAAGGCCGCAAGGCGGCGTCTTGATCCGACTGCGATGGGAGTCAACTGCTATGGCCATGAAGATTTCATTGACACACATCAAGCTTCACGCAGATATGAATGTATGTATACGATATATGTGTATATATATATATACATCTTGATTTTATACATATGATTATTATTATATACATATACATATATATATATTATATATATATATATTATATATATATATATTAATATACAGAATATCATGCAATATGTATAGATATACATGTGCGTACATACACAGGATTAGGTATGTATACATGTATTATATGTATGTATATATGTGTGTTGCAGAAATTGTATACATATAAACAGTCTATTGTAAACATGAGTGTATTATAAATATAGTGTATATGTATATATATATATATATATCAGAAGTACAATATAGGTATATTGCAAGTAATTCCAAGATGAATTACAGATACATCACAATATGTGTACATTTATTTGAACTCTATTTTGAACATATTATATCATGTATATCTATATAATTATGTATATAAAAGGACCTGTGCATCCACATATGTATATATATATATATATACGTATACAAGGATCGGCCTATCCGAACAACTTCCATAAACCTTGGATTGGCCATGGCAACACCAGCACGACGTGTGCATAGCACGAAGGCCAACAAGTACATAGCACTGGCCATCACAAAGTATATTTACTGAATACACAAATAGATAAATAAACACAACTAAATATGAAACATGATGAATTTATAGATTTATATCTATATCTCCATAAACATCTATATCATCTAATCACAATATCTCTCTATATGCTGTATATCCATGGACCTGGCACCACCTTCACCTCCAGGCCGCGCAAGTCCTGCGCAAGGAAGCACAGGACCTTGGCCAGGCCTTGCGACAATGGGTGGCGGAGGCCGAGGCCGAGGCGGAAGACGCCAAGGCCTGGCCGCGAAGAATGGGAATTCCATGAGATTTACAAAGGAAAAAATGGGGGATTTGAGAAACCTCAAGAAAAAGGGATGGGGGGAGTGTTTTACATGATTTTTTGCGATGAAAAGGAACATAGCATGATAGTAGTGATATATATATATATATATATACGTATATATATATATATATACATGATAGTATTGGTATGAAATTATATGAATTCTATATTATACCGGGATGAACAAGATCGCGTAATGATTTACGGTAATGGATTGGTTCAAGGGAACATCTTAACCGGAAAACAGGGTTTTTGCCACCGAATTGCTGGAGGTTTTGCACATTTCTCTCAGACCAGTATTGGGAGACAATGTAGGAGGATTTTCTGAGATGATTTGAATGATTTGACATTAATGTAACAGAGAAGATTGGATAAAGCTTGTGGATTTTGAGGAATTTGAGGAGCAACATATGAGATTTGAACAGCAAAACTGGGGAAAAGAAGAGGTTTGCACCAAGCAACATGGGGATTGAACCCACAAAGGCCATGAAAGCAGCAAAAGTGGGAAAGAGACGCCGTTTCAAACGGCGGATGTCAGTTCAACCAAGCTGGATTGCAAAGATGGGGAGCAACTTGGGTGGTACTTAGAGGTGCATCTTCACTGAGTAAGTTGTCAATTTGCATTGCAACATTTACAAATGCGGTAAACATCCCATCTATGCATGGGTTATGACTAACCACAGTTAAAATCAAGTGAGATCCATTTACTGTATTTAGTCAAGTATGCTTGCATTAGCCTACGTTTACCACAACTGTGATCCCATTTATATGGGTAGTGACCAATAGGTAGATACCTAAAAAGGTTAGACTACCTAGTCATTCATACAGGAATTACATGGAATTACTATTACCCATTGACTAGGACCCCCTTTTTTTGACATTCTGTCCAGACTTGGATGATGGAAAAAAACTCTCCAGACTTGGATGAGGGACATTCCCCGGGTGCGAACCGATTCGGCAGGAGCGGATCAGCTCGGTGGCAATCTCGGAGGCGACGAAAAATCGCCAATCCCCGTGGCCTAGCCATGGAGGTTTGTAGCTGGGAAAATCATCGAACTATTTCTGGGGGATTGTCCATTGCCATATTTGATTACAGGAGGGTATTCTGATGAGTTTCACTTCAAGTGGGAAATTGTTGGGGCTTTGGGACTCTTTAATTATTTCATGATCTGAGTCATCTTGCAGGATGAGGAATCCCATGTGCATCTATGTTTCTCGCATCCCCACACTGGAAAGGAAGTTGTTGCTCTTGGCAAGGAGGAGATGAAGAGCATGGGTCAAAATGTACCGCAAAAATCAGCCAACGGAAAACGCTATGATCAAAACATGTATTCATAATTACTCATACAGCATATACTGTATATACATGTTGCTCAATGCTTCTTTCGATGTATATATGGTCCATATATATATTATATATATATATATTTATACACATACACACACACACATAATATGTAAGCCCCCCCTAAATGTCCACCTTTTTACTTTTAATATGCATGGAGACACACGATCATTTCTCCGAGACTGGCCGACCACGGGGCCTTGTTCCGAGCTTTGTTAGGGGACACGCCGTTCCAACGTGGACCATGACGAGGCGTCTGAGGTGGGGACCACAATTTACGAGCCATCTCTAGCCACTTTGGGACATAAGAGGTTGAACTGCTTGTTATAAACGATGGTTAAGATTCAGATGCCTCTGTCATCTATCTTGCCGAGGTAAAGGATGGTTCAGATCGTAACTGGCAGGGTCGATGTGGTTTCATAATGTGGTAAACCAAATCATAAGCCACAGCTACTATATAGAATTTTGTCATGTTTTAAACCAATCAACGCCAACTATCCAAGAGTTCATGAACCTAAAGAACTTGGAATTTACCCTCCAATAAATTAGCATAGACTCTGTAGGAGTTGGAAGATTAGTTTCCACAAAAAAAACTATTTTCAGGGTCTATGTTAATTACCCGAGGGTATCATTTTGAATTCATTTGAAGTGTCCCCATCATGTGGAGGCCGGCTGAACCCATGTGGCGGTCAGTGGAGAACCAATCTATATGGTATGTTAATGTATATTACATAGCCATTATATAGCCTTTGAAGGTTTGAAATCGAGACCGGTCTTTCTGCGATCGCTGCAACCCTTATTGAGATTATTTAGTTATTCTGAGTAATCTGCAAAGAAGTGGCTGGCACGGCTGGCACCCGAGTTGTGGCCATTCTAGTGGGGAACATTATGATTGAACAGTGTGGATGGAATGGGGGTACCAAATTTTCAGACACATCACATCCATATTTCGTTCATGGATGTTGATCTGAAGGAAGTGCAACTTACGATTCTCAGGCATTTTCCTAAACGTGCAAATTTGCAAGTTGTTCATGATCTATCCCTAAAGGATCCGAGATCTAAAGAGTGATGATGGTACAATGATGCAAACCACGGAGGAAAAAAATTGCGAGTCTTTAAGAGATTTAAGAACGACTACCAAAATGGTACCTGATCATTAAACGACGCAGACTACAGAATTGTACCGTTGCAAACATGAGAATCATTTGAATCACTTCAGAATCATTTACTGCAACTGGCACCCCATTTATCTCATTTAGGATTGTGTGAATTTTTGGGTAACACAAAATTCATTGTTTAATACCATATTTTTCCCGTTAAAGTTTCCCATTTCGGAAATATCCAATGATGTCCCCGTTGTAGAACATCCTCAGAATATCCAGTTGAGGATATCCCAATTGATATTCTGAGGATATTATCCATTGATTTCTCATTGATTGCCGTGGATATCCCTATATTGTAATTTGGTACATAGCTATTGAACATGGCCATTGAGTTCGTTGATTTAGCCATTAAAAATGGTGATTTTTCCAGTTTGCTATGTTAGTTTACCAGAGGGTATCCCTATTTTTCGGAGCCGACAGGTCCAGCTGGTGATGGATGGTGCGGAGGCGTCTTTTCCAACCCCCACGCTTGTTTTTTTTCTGGAAGAAAAGGGCTATGAACACATGATAACATTATCATGACACGATCTATTTTCATTTTCGGTGATATTTGTTGCACATGTTACTGGACCATCCCTTGGCATGTTGCTTTTTGAGTCAATTTTTGCCATGTCAGTGGAAACATGGGCAAAGCCAGAATCCAGCAGTTCAAAAATGTACCTGGGAAAATAGGACCAACAAACAGGTATATAATACTGCCAATGGCAAGTATGAAACCACCGTTTGGATTTGGTTCAAAGCTGGGGAGTTCCGAGCCACTTGAAGCCTCTCTGGTTTTCCTGCCAAATTCATCTAACCTTCAATTTGGGTATGAACATGGGATGTAAAAGTAGTTAGGAGATGTGAAGAGTATAAACACCACATTGATGGCCATATTTTACTAGACACACACTGATTAAACGATGTGACAATTCCATCTCGCCACCTCAAAGACCAGGCACGACCCAACTCGCCGGTGCTGTCAGATCCCAAGCTGGAGGCGGAGATACCAGCCATCTATGGGGGTACCCAATGACTTGACCCATACCCAAATGATGGTTGCTGGATGATGGCAGTTAAAGCATGTTAAACCATGGATGTAATTTTCCAGCTGGTTGATCAATAGAGGGGTCTCCCATATAACATTCAGTAGGTACCCTCCGGTAACGTGGCAATGGAAAATCCACCATCTGTAGATGATTTTCCCACTGAAGCCTCCATTTTATAGTGGATTTCCAATTGCCATGTTTGATTACCAGAGAGGGTATATGACAATAGATAGTATGCCAAACCGACCCACCTATTTTTCCAACGGGACACTATTGAGTTAAACTATACCTGATGTCTTGATGTTTATTGGGGAGTAGTATAACCTATCAAGGGAATAGCTATGAACCCGAGCTTCTTGTGACATTTTGTATTTGTTTGGACCTTAAAAGCAGAACGACGATTCCATGTGATCCCCATTGATCGGCTAGTACCGTGGGGAGGCTTGAATTCGCAAAATCGACATGCATCAGCCTTAAAACGACCTTTGAACATCCCAAAAATGGGAGGGTTGGACCAGTTGTGGGTTCTGTGTTGAATTTGTCAGCTCCTCCACCAGACTTCGTCTGAAAAAGCGATGCCATAATGTCATGTCAGACCGTATGGACAAATGTCAAACCACATGACAGAGTTTAAGGAGAATAACTGTCAGAATTTATGTCAACAATTGTGTCAGAAATTACGAATGAAATTATGTCGGAGTACCATGAGACTGTATGTCCGATTTGATGGTTAGGAGAAATGTCAGAACATATTGCATATATCATCATATATCTCTGAATTTAAAGGATAAATGTCAGAATATATGTCGGAATATATGGTCAGGATAAATGTCTGAAGATGTCAGACTATAATCTATTTGTAAGATTTTTGTCAGAGTATATATCAGAATAAGTGTTAGAGTTTATGTCAGAATAGAGTCAGAACTTATGTCAGAATATATGTCAGAATACATGTCAGAGTGTATGTCAGAAAACATGTGCGAGTTTATGCCAAAATAAGTATGCAAGAATAAATGTCAGCATATGTATGATGATGTGTCAGCACTTTTGCCAGACAGTCTTTGTCACGGAGGGGGGCGACACGCAATAAAGTATGTTTCTTGAGTTTGAAGTAACCTACCATGTGGTCCCCCCAGTTCCAAATTGGCTTATAGACCCCATGAAGTATAGATACCCTCTGGTACTCAAACGTGGCTTGCTGGCAAATCCGCCATTTAGTTCGATAATTTTCCCAGCTAGAAAGCTCCATTTATCATGGATTTCCAATTGCTATGTTTGATTACCAGAGGGATCCAGAGGGTGTATCTACCATACCCAAAACGTTATTGGAGTGACCAACTTACCTCTCCAGGCCCACCTTGGAAGGCTCAGGATGAGCCTCAATGATCCTTTCCCAAACACATGTACATACGGTATTACATATGTATATAAACATGCTACAAAATAGCAGTTATGCAGGAACACACACATGTGCGCTAGGTAGAACCATGTACTTATATACATGTTTGTACACAGCAGTACATGAGTACGTAATTGTGCGCCTCCGCAGGCGCATGTGGGCAGGCAACGCTTGGAACATGAGTTGGACACTTGGGGGTTCCCGGTGTTCCCGGGTGACTCGTTACGGCTGAGAACGGTTGCACCGTTGCACAGAAAAAGAGAACCTTTGGCAAAATATCAAGATATTAGTGATCCCCAAAAAGATACGACAGTATTTTATCACTATTCTAGTAGGATTTTACTTTCCTAGCTCTTTTTTTGGGATGCTATAAACCGTTGTGTATTACTACAAACCATTTGGACGAGGCTTACTATAAAGACACATGAGAAAACCGTAGTAGTGTTTTTTAGAGTTCCTAGAAGCCATTTGCAAGACATAGATTTGGCTCCCTATGCTTCACTTAGATTGGAATGATTGTGTAACGGATGATTTCCTATGTTTCCTATTTACGGTGAACATGTGCTAGGAAGGATTGACAGGAATACCCAAGACTCGATGGTTCAGACATGGTTTCCTATGTTTCTTGCAAACTTCCCATTCCATTCAACCCAACGATTTTTGGTTACTTTCTTTCTAATGCTGATTTAGTTGCCATAAACATGGGAATGTCATCCCCAGTTTATCGCAATACCAGTTGAGGGATGAGCATCAGGGTGGTTTCCGACTGATGCGATGTTGAATCCTCAAGTTGTGAATATACGGCTGGGATGGCATCTCCACTTCGGATTTCCACATGTTCGGAAAGGGTGGCTCACCCCAAAAAAGGCAGTGTTTGAAGGGCATCGCTTGGAAGTTGAGGGAGGGTAGGTGATGGAAGTCATCCTGAAACTTGGAATGCCAGCCGTTCGTACATGTTTCCATGTGTAAAACTTGGCTTTGACACCATGTTTGATGGTTAAACAAGATCATGATCCGCTAGGTTTTGATGGTTGTGATAAGATATACTGTATACATATATATACATATGATATATATATATATACATAATATAAATATATATACAGTAAATAAATAAATAGATAAATAGATAAATAAATAGATAAATATATATATATATATGTTTATTATGTTATACTATATATATAGACTGTCTATATCTACCACCTGGGTTTTCCTTTTCAACAAGTTCTGCCGAGCCAAAGTCTGCTCAGGTGTGAGCGGCTGGATGCCGACTTGCAGCGGGTGGCAGGTCTGGCCGGGCGGGCTCCGCAAAGGGCGAGTTTGTCGAGAGCCATGCCATGGGGTTCGAAACGTTTCGAGAAGTTTTGATGTGAATTTGATCATGAAAAATGGAGGTTTAACCTGCTTTAACATGGTTTAACATGGTTTAGCTGTGCTGAAATGTGGATCGATTAGGCTATATAGATATCCCTCCAAGTCATGAATAGATTCAATACAGGGTTGCGGAAATAGGGGGGTAGAACCAGGAAGGGATTGCTTCATTGTTCGGATAGGTCCAAACCTATGATACCAAGTAAGAGGTATACCCGATTTTCCCACGTACAGTTGGCTACATATCCCTATCAACATCTTTAAGATGATAATGACGATCCCTATATTTTACATACAATCCCTGTATAGCCTATATCTAATTACAATTCAGGGATGAATCCTTATATCCCTACTATTTCCCATATGTGCATTGGTCAAATACGTGGATTGCCATAAAGGGCATGGTCATGGGATGGATGACTATCAATCCCCATCATCCCTATCATAGTCCCGATGGTTTATGCTGGAATCGTATTGAATTCTCCCATTGATCCGGGAAACTTGACCATGCCTTTCATTGATTTTCGATGATCCGTTAGGTGGATAGATATCAATATATCCTGTTATTTCCCATAGTTGGCTATAATATATATATATATACTGTATATATATTATACATATATATATATATATCCACTAACATCATTAAGATGATCGTGAAGATGCCTAGATTTTTGATATAATCCCTAGATCCCTGTCAATTACTCAATAATTAATCCTTAGATCCCTCTGATTTCCACACTATTTTCTCATTATTTCACCCCGATCCATCGCGGATCCCATGGGGAGTCCGTTCTTAGGCGAATGGCATCGACTCTGGTCAGAGCGGCAACGAGCCATTGAGGCGTTTTCGCTGCGGGCTCGGTGAGATGTGGGTCGTAGGTCAGTTCGGAACCCAGAGATGTGGGGAGTTTCCACGGGATATTTATATATATATATACATATATGGTATATACCCTCCACCAAGTTATCATAGACCCTGAAGTGTATGACCCTTTTTAGACCTTTTTAGTGAATATGATGTTACAACCTCCCAAAAAGGCAGGGTCTATCTTAATTTAGGGGAGTGGATATAATGTAACTCATGGAACCTTGGCATGGGCATGACTATGTATTGGTGATTTAAATGTAATATTGGTTTTACACATATGTATGTATACATAGATGAAATATAATATATGTATATATATATATATACATACATGTGTGTAGAGAGAGAGGGAGAGCACCCCCGAAGGCAAGATAGGCTTCCGTAAAATCAATTTCTAACATAGTGATAAATTGACAATTTTCTAACTTTTCATGGCTTATACATATATATATATATATACATACACATTTCACATATGCATAGATATGCAGAGATGTTCCCAGCAATGTGTGGAACATATTATAACTGGCTTGAAAAACATGCCTATAGCCACAATTTGAACGCCCCCTTCTTGTACCATCGCCAGGCGTTGACGGACACGGAAAGGTCAAGGCAGGTCGGAACCAGTGGTGGTTTTGGGGTACCCTCTGGTAATGAAACGTGGCAATGGCCGATCAAACGATCAAAATGGAGCGTTTAATGGGAAATCATCTATAATTGGAGAATTTTCCATTGCCACGGTTGATTCCCGGAGGGTATCGCAATTCTTAGAAACACCCAAAGTATCCAGTATCCAGCAAACTGACTATGGCTCATATTTATTCACACCCCAAAATTGGCCCACATTGGATGATTTCTACAGAGACAGCATGACACAGCCTGCTGTAGCCAGGTTCTCCGCACCTCCTGTGCCTTTGCCGCTGCTCAGGGCTCAGATTTTCCATCCACCCTTTGAGATGAGGGCTACCCCAATCCTAAACGAAACCTGGATGAGTCTTGGAGTTGTTTTCCCCTTGTTTTTTTGGACGGTACATGGATTCATTGCTGTTTACCAAGGCCATCCCCGAAACCAATGGTGTTTACCGAGGCCTGCGCGCGCCACGCTGGGAACGCTGCCTCCAAACCCGGTGGCGCAGGTGTAAGAATGGGCTCTGGAGGGGATCAAAGACTGTTGGTGTTTTGGTGTTGATCGGAACCTCAACAGAGAGGAAACAGATTTCTATAGGTAGTATAGGTATATATAGATGATTCTTGATGATTATATAGGTTATCATTTACTTAACTTCCAACTTCCAGGTTTCCAACTTTCCAAGTTGTGGTCTGCCAAGGGAACGCCTTGGCATCCAGGCTCCATTTCCTGCAGCTCGAGCTACGGTCCCAGCCTTGCACCAGGCCAGGGACATTGTAGATATCTGGAGGTTTCCTAAGTCATGGGGGTACCCTAAATCATCTAAAAAAGGATTTTCCCTGAAACCATCCGGCTATTGGGGGATCTCCCAATTTAGGAACTCCCCCATATGGATCCATATGGATGGCGATGAACTCTTTTTGGGGATGGGTCAAACTTGGTCAAACTTGGGTACCTGGGTCTTCATATCCCGCCATTTCCTGCGATCATTTGGGCTAGCGATTTGTTGTGGCAAGGCTGTGATGTAGAGGCAGATACCCCACAAATGAGACAGTCCAAGAGTCTTGAGATTTGACCCACACCCTGTGTGCTGGGTAATGGGCAAAAGGAGATGAGGGTGAAATGTGCATTTGTTAAAGGCTTGCATGCGTAGATTCGATCTTAAAGTACAACATGCATCGCCAGACAGGTTTTCAAGTTCCACATATTTCAACATCGTTTGCCGACCACAAAGTGTTGCACTGCGAAATGGTTCAAACTCGACCCACTTGGTCCTAGTGAACCTAGTGAAATCCATGGAGAAACCAATCGAAGCGTGGTGGCAGGCCCGAAGTGTGGCGAGAACTCCGAGTCCCATTGCCTCAAACCCAGACATCACAGCTGTGGGTGTCTCCAAACTCATGGGCTTTCTTGTTTAGTCTCTGGGTCATTTTCACCTCTTCCAGACATCTTTTTAAGTAATTTTTTGAGCCAAGCACATGAAAGTTGGTGTTGCACATCATTTTTTGCTGCTTAAAGTCTGGTCATTCGTGCGATGACCAGGAACAATCGCTTGCCTGTATGGCGTATTACAATAGGATTTCGTAGGATTGGTCACGACCTTGGTTTCCATCTCCACATGGGATGCTCAAGCAAAGCGGATCCCTCCTGAGCCATGGTGGCGCTCACCAGGTGTGACAGGATCTGCATGGGTCAGCCCACATAGATACTATAGCGTATACATAATTATATAGATAATATTAGATAATATTAGATAGTTATTCAATAGTTGCATACATAATTCCAGATGTACACACAAATTGAATAGTGCCCCCCTGAAAAGTAGGAAACATGATTATCCACTATTTGAGTGGGATTCTACTATTCTACCATTTTGTTTGGGGTGGCTATAGCCTCCCAAGCCGCCGGTTGGTGGTGTGGTGGCGTCAGTGGAGCAAACTGACGCGGTAAACCAAAGTGGATTGTAATGCAATGAGATTTGATTTGTTGAAACTATGTACATATATATATATATATATAAATTGTATATATACATAGAAATCCAAGCACTGTATTTTGAATTGCTAGAAGTTGTATCCAAAAACTAAATCCCAAACCAATTCTGACTACAGAAGGTGTATTCTCCAAGTTTTGCCTGGCCATTTCTGCCAGTTGGGTTTGTGTGCCCCGAATCCCTGGTTTATCATCATTTTCCCAAGGTGTTGACAGCAGTTGGGGTACACCTCTTTCTGAGACAACCCCTTTTTGGTAAAATTTATCTATGAGTTCAATCATTCAAGTCTAAGTTTGATCAGAATGAGTATGAATTGTTTGAACCAATGATTTTCTGGACAAGTTGTGTATGCATTTTATAAACCCTTCAATTCATCTCATGGCAGAATGATGGGCTGATGGGAATATGACTGCTAATCTTGGTCATCCGCGAAATGTGCATGTTGATTAACCATTCCAGAAAAACCTGCCATAGAAGTTGTATCCCCAAGTTGTATCAAGTTGTACCTTGTCATTTCTTCCCACTTTGTCCAACAAAGCGAAACACCCCACTTTGTGGCAAGTCAAACGCGGGAACGCAAGGTTTTAATCCACCATGATCAACCATGTATATACATATATACACACAAACACACATGCTGTACTTACTATATTCCCAACATAGCCCCATTATTTCCATAATATCCAACTACAACCAGCTCGGTTCTAATCAATTCACTTGGTGTCTCATCATGGTTATTCAGCTGGTTATAGCCCCAGTAGTAAGTGGATTAAACCTACTTATCCCACTTGTAAGCAGGGACATCCATGGTGGATGGATGAGATGAAATCACATTTTTGGGACCATAGAATGGGGGTGTTAGATCTATGAACGGGGGATTATATCCCATCATTCTCCCATTATATGCTGTATTCCCCATTTCCAGGTATAGTTGGTTCTGTATCCCATTATATCCCATATAATCATCCCATCAACTATATAAACCCGGAACTATAGAAAGACCAAGTGGTCACGCTGAACCATTTCAATTACAAAAGTGGGATCGTTATATGGTATAACTACAATTATATAACACTACATCAACGATAGTACTATACAACAACCAAACATAACACTATATAACTACTATATCCACGATTCGTGGTTACTATCAACCATGAACTCTATAACTAACTATCTATCTATCTATCTATCTATCTATCTATCTATATATATATATATATCTATACATATATATATATACACATACATATTATATGATATATGTAAATCATAGAACGCTTCCCCGGGGATGAGCCACCAACGACAAGCCGCCCAAACGGGGAGGCCTTGGAGCCCACGGGCCTCCAAGCGATCGGCGCTGCTCGCCGCCCGGGCACCGAATCTGAAGCCGATTCGCTGTCGAAAAACAAGATTTAATGAAGCTTCCATGATGAACAAGTGTAGGGATCTAGCGATTTAAGTTGATTTAAGTCGACTTAAGTTGATTTCAGTTGACCATCCCCTTAGCCAACATAGACACCGAAGACTGCTCATACCAAGAGGAAAGTAGTCTTGCCACGTGCTGGCAGGGTCTATGTTAGTTGGAGGGAGAGTAGAAACTCATTAAATTCAGAGCAAACAAAGTAAGAAGTGACAATGCTTGATCCCATCAACTGCAGCATCCGCGTATTTCGTTTGCAGGACTGATTCTTTCGGATGAGAAGCGGTTCGGGATGATGCACTTTTCGAGTTGAAATGAATTGGGCATGGGTCAAACTTCTACACCATCATGTCATCATGTTTCTATACTTCCCAAAACACATTCCCAACATCTGCAAGGTCTATGGCTATGGGATGCTATGAGTCAAACTTGCGTGATTTCAAGCCAAGGTCGCAGCGCTTGGTGCTGCCGCATGGTTGGGGTGTCTCAGGGTGGGAGAAACTCCTGATCAGTGACCATGGAACCCACAAAAAGCCAACAAAAGGCATGGGCTTTTGGAGGTTTATGGATGATTTCCTTGTAGGACCATGCCATTTTCTGGGGGTCCACGGGTCCAATGAGGTTTCTCCTGAGGGTGTCTTGGGAGGCGAGTCTTTTTACCAGGAACTGATCCCCGGACGACATGTCATAAATTGCATGCTGTGACACCACATCAAATCAATGATGGAAACAAAAGACATCCCATTTCTTCTTCCTGGCTGTATCTCCAAGCCATTGAGGTGCAGCACTATCAGCTTTGTTGGTAGCCAAGGCAGCGGGGGCGGAGGGAAGCCTCCTTGGAGGATACAAGAATGGTACATGGGTGGGGAAGTGGGGATATTATGGAATATAATGAGAATCCAACAATTATGTAGTAGGAACATGTGGGATATGAATGTTCATACAAATAAGATCATTATATATACATATATATTAGGCTGTGATGTGTCCAAAAATGGGGAATTCAAGCACAGTTGCGGCAATTGAAGGGGGAAGCGATGATTCACCATCGGACTTGGGGGTGCTGATTGTCACAAAAACCCATATACAACCAGACTTGGGAATGAAACCCGCAACATGGGATACCAAATGGGGCAACGCATCAAAATTATGAGATACCACCAGCAAGACTGGCCAGAGAAACAATGATGTTTTCTTGAGGCAGCTAACCTATTGAAATCAAGTCGATGCATCATGATTTATCATCACCGGTGCTAAACATCCATTTGATTCAACTATCACCCGCTGGATTTCAATTTATTGTACGTCCCGTCGGGAGGTGTAGTCTAAGAGCGTTGGATAAAGAAACACATGTTCTTTGGTAAACAAACAACGGCAATTTCCCAATAATATCCCATCAATCACCAACAATATACCATCAATCACAACATTTTTGTTGCTTAAAAATCCCATGAATCACCATTTCAAGTCCCATGAATTCCCATATCCCTCTGCTTTTCAAGCCAGGCACGACCAGCAGCCCCCGAGTACTGCGCCAGGCGGAGGGGTCCGGACTTTTTTTTTGTGATCCTTTAGGTGGAAAAGCAACGTCCTTCGACGACTTTTTTGGTGTAGTCAACAAGTCGACATGGTGGAGGAATCCCCGTCCAAGAGGTTTACCCTCTGGTTCCTTAAGATAGCTATGGAAAAGAAGCCATTGATAGAGATGATTTACCGACCAAACATGGCCATGTTCCATGCCCGTCCATCCCAGAAGGCAAGGGCCTCTCCGCCAGGCAGGATATACCTTTGGTATCAACAAGGTGGATGAGCACAACGGCCTCTTGACGGCTGAGAAGGCGCGCCCAAACGGGAGAAGTTGAAAAAAAAGATGGTGGGGTGTTCTCCCCATTTGAGTGGTGTAACCTTTAGTTTTTCGGGCTTATGAATATATGATATGTATATATTATATATTCTTATACACCAATACATCTATATCAATGGTATTTTTTTGAGTGGCTCAAATCCACCACGACCAATTCATTATGTATCTATCTATCAATCTGATCTAAATCTAGTCTAGATAAATTTTAATCTAAATTTATCTAATCTAAATCTCATCTAATCTAAATCTAATCTAAAGCAAATTTAATCTAAATCTACTCGAATCTAAATCTAATCTAGTCAAAATCTAATCTAAATCTAAGCTAATCTAATCTAAATCTAATCTAATCTAAATCTAAATCTATATCTAATCTGCTCTGATCTACAGCAATCTAAATCTAAATCTAAGTCTAAATCTAATCTGATCGGATCTGATTTAATCTAAATCTAATCTAATCTGATCCAATCAAAACCTAATCTATCTATCTCTATCTCTATCTCTGTC
Organism: Symbiodinium sp. clade C Y103; assembly: GCA_003297045.1. Taxonomy (NCBI): domain Eukaryota; class Dinophyceae; order Suessiales; family Symbiodiniaceae; genus Cladocopium; species Cladocopium sp. clade C. The sequence goes on along the minus strand of BGPT01000149.1, from coordinate 509,086 downwards.
TCTGTCTCTGTATCGGTCTGTATCTCTATCTCTCGATCTATCTCTATCTCTCGATCTATATCTCTCTCTCTCTATCTCTCTATCTATCTATCTATCTATCTATCTATCTATCTATCTATCTATCTATCTATCTATCTATCTATCTATCTATCTATCTAATCTATCTATCTATCTATCNNCTATCTATCTATCTATCTATCTATCTATCTATCTATCTATCTATCTATCTATCTATCTATCTATCTATCTATCTATCTATCTATCTATCTATCTACTGTATCTATCTATCTATCTATCTATCCATCTATCTATCTGCAACATATACTATGTATTTGTATGCATATTCATATACTATAAATGTATAAAACATCAACTCGGTTGGAACTGGGACCACTGAGTCCTTGCCAGGACAAGGCTTACCGCATCTCCACGGACGGCAGCTACCACAAGGGTCACTGGAACACGGTGCGGAGCCCTGGTGATGTGGTACCAAGGTCCAGGTGCTTTTGAGCCAAGATGATCAGCATGAATTTTTGATGCCATCCTCCAAATATTGACAATAGTATGCTTAAACTCTTTGGTTGAGCAATAAATTCAAGCTGTTCTTTCTTTTTGAGTCTTCTTTGGGGCTAGAACACTATTCTTCAGGGTCATCCGGCGATTTTCGTGAGGTCCTGGGTGATCAGGAAATTCCCCAATCGGGACGATCCTACTGGGAGGCCAGCCGCGAAAGAAATGGAGGTTTCGAGCTGGGGAAATCAACAACTCAATGGGATTTTTTCCATGCCATGTTTGATTTCCCGAAGGTAAAGCTAGGCTAACAAGCCACCATTTGCTTGTGGATGATGGAGTTTTCGATGATTCTGTTGCAAAACAGAGTTGTTTTCTCGCTTATTTCAACGTTTTAAGATGATTTGTTTCCCGACAGCTTTTTTGGCATCATCGGGGAACATGTCAAGTTGTCTATCTCAATGGACTCAAGCGGTCGTTGTTGCAACTGATGCAAGGTCAAACCACGTCTCGCAGTAGTTGTTGCTCAATGGGATAGATGGCTCTGGCTCAAATTTATTGACCCGATGGTTGAACACTACTTTCAAAATGACCAGCCTTAGCCTTTTGTGGGTCCATTGGTACTTTCTCTTTTTTGAGACAAGCATCTCTTGAGGGATTCAGGCACGCAGCAAGCATTCCCTGGGCTGTGTCAGGTGAAATTTGTGAAGAAACCCACCGATGCCTTCGAGTTCATAGGCTGGGATTCCTGGCTGGAACATTCGCCGCCGAAGGCCTCCACTTTGTTTCTGCACAATTTGTCTGATCCGATTTTGTTTTGGATCGGAGCCATTCCACTCTGCAGTGGTTCTTCCAGGTGTGGCCGAGCCCTCTGCAGATGTGCCGGTGGCCCAGTCGCCGAGAGTTTTGTCCCCACAGTGAGTGAAGATGTACAGTCGAAAAGCAGAAAACCACAGTTATGCAGAGGTTGGTCGAGTTTTGGTAGTATCTGGTATAGTAACTGGTAGTTTCATTGTGGGGTTGCAACTTTCATCCAGGTAAGCAGCCATTGAAAGAAACCGGCGCATGATCGACGTTCCAAGGATCCTAGGCTTTGAGGGAAAAAATCGTGCCCCCAACCGAGGACCATGCCTTTGCATAAGAACCGCAAGGGCAAGGGATGGTTCTGGGGCGGCGACGCCAACGAGGCTTTTGCCAGGATCTCAGGTAGCCATGGTATGTACCTCAGAAACAGGCACAAGCTGTGAAGATGAGATCCCTGGCTCCAGGTTTACACCTTCATGGAGCTCAAGCCCGGCATGAACGACCGCAAGATGGCTGGGCGCCCACTCGTTTCACCGAACGTGGTGGGAAAATTTGTGCCGACCCCCCGTTCTTTGGGGGTAAACACCTTGCTTTCAATCCTGACTTTTCCATTGAACCAATGCATGGTGAATTGTCGTGACCTCACCACAAGGTCACCATAGATGATGCTTAGTAAGCGGGACTCAGCGGGACTCAGTCTGGGCAATTAGATTTGCCGAGGCCGAGCACCAGCGGATCGCAGATGTAGCGGCAGGGACACCCAGCGCTCACCACGGGGTTGAGCAGTGAATGCACCCCAGCTGGCCAGGTAGATAGGAAGCAAGAAATGGGATTTGATTAGCAAAAAATTGGGATTCTGAGGAAGCAAAGATTCAGTAGCTCCAGTTGAAGCAGCTGGATTGCTTTGATCAAGAGTACTGGGTGTTTCTGAACCGTTAGAATCAGAGAACGGAGATAGGTTCCAGAGTTCATGGGTCTAGTATCATGAATCGCTGGGTCCAGTGGGACACTGGCTGCGCTGTGCTGGTTTTTGGCTCACAGCCTCTGGTTTGGAGGTGTTATAAGTGAAGTGAGACCCTTCAGACTTGAATCCTTTACAGCTTTTCTCTCAAACAAGAGCCGATGGTGATCAACAACCTACAACCAGGCCTACAGAACCAGACCCTTGCTGATTGTTATTATTATGTTTCTATTCAACTTTCTATAGGTACTGAGTCTTTGGTTTGTTTAATTTTTTATTGTATTTAATTATGTATATATGTATATATATATATTACAGATAGAGTTATAGAAAGCTACATTCCTGTTGGTTATGTTGGTTAGACTTGTCCTTTTTTGGTTAAATCCACATTCTTATCGGCAAAGTCCATCTATTGGCCGGTCAACACCATCATGATCCATATCGTAATTTCCTAGAATTGGATGATGGGCTTCCCCGAACAAATTTGGTGGCAAAACTACCCATTGACCCAACCATGCTGTCCTTTAAACACATTCCTTACACCCAACAATTGAATCCATATATTTGTTGGGGTAACATCAGTCAAAATCACTATGTATATATATATATATGTATATATATATATATGTATATATATATATATATGTATATATATATATATGTTGGGTTTCGTTGGTAAAATCCATTGGTGGGTGAAGACCTCAAGTCGCATGTACCAAAAAACATCAAACAGTGCAGAGATGCCGATGCCGGGGGACGGGATGGCGATGTTGCAGTGCATGCTCAGTGGAAGATGTTAACCCCAGGCGCCGAGCACAGATGCAGATTTGAGCGTTTGGTGTGTGTGTGTGTGTGCGCGAAATGTCCACGAAACGTCCATGACATGGTGATTTGCCATGATTGGTCGAAATGAAATGACATTGGTGACATCATCAGACTGCTTTCATTTGGGCTTCTGAACATCATATTGTGTGTGTGTGTGTGCTTGAACTGGGTTTCATGGGGATAAAAGCAGCAAAACTTGGAACTTGGATCAAAAATGGACCAATAGATCCTGATGTTTCGCATTCAACACCATCGTTTTCGACATTTTTTGGTGATTCCCAGACTCATTTTTCACCAGCCAGCATAAAGGGCAGCTGCCGCCCATCAGCCCGAGAAGCTCCAGCTCCACTTCAAGCCCACGGAAAGAGATCAAGGTGGGTTTTTCACACCGTAAGGATGGCGGCTTTCGTGGAATTTTTGGTGGATGGGATAGTTGTGGGAAGATGATGGAATACTAATGAGTGGTTGGGATATTAGTGGGATACGAATGGAATACCATGGATGATAGGATTGCATACTTCAGTTTGCAAACTACAAACCCTTAAGAGTGGTGCACCCTGCAAATGTGTGTGTCTGCAGTTTGTTGCCAGCAGCCATAGAGCAGTGAGCTTTCTGCTGGCAAGGGGCGCTTTGTGAAGCTGCCCAGGGCTTGATTTTTGTTGAACCCGCCCCCCCACCCCTATATTTGGCCCAAGTGCCTAGTATAGCCCGTGGGGCTGTGGTGCTGCCCAGCTGGTGTCTGGTTGGCCAGGATCAGATGCCAGCTGGGTAGCTTGTGTTAGCTGATCATTGCAAAAAGGAGCGGTCTTGGTGTAGTGCTGGTTTGAAGGGTGCACACAGGATGAAAGGGTTACTGGTACTAATGGGATACTCATATAATCTCATATAATGAGATATAACGGAATCCTATTTTGGTGAATATCCTCTGGTAACCAAACGTGGCTGGAAAATCTCCGTGGGCTAGCCATGGAGGTTTATTTTCGCTGGGAAAATCATCTCCAGGTGAGGTGACTTCCCAAGAAAGGTCTTGGGGAGCCAGTTGGAGCTACGAATTGAATTTCACACATGATAGATCAAAAGAATTGATCATATTTTGCAAGATATTTTTTGATGATTGCCAAGCAACAGAAATGGGTACTATTTTGGGAACAGCCCTCAGGCTGCAGTTTCGTGTCATCCAGGTGTAGATGATCAAATAATCCACATCAAATAATCCACAGTTTTTTCCCCTTTTTGAGACCAGAATCATCTCGCCACCAAAAAAACTGTTGATACAGGAACTGTGTTGGGGAATCCCGAATCCATCCGAATCCACAATCATGACATATTTAATTATATCATTGATGAATCATGACTGGGTATTATTTTACTCTGTTTCAAACCGCGCTGGATGCACCCTATTTGGTTGAAACGGGGTGGCCAACATCTCATGGCCGATCTATATTTCTTTCATTTGGTGGCCATTTTGGCCGGTACCTGGCAAAAAATAGGTGATCCACAATCATGGCCCCCATCTCATTGCCCTTCCAGGGAGAGATTCAACTTCCAGCCTTGCGAGACTTTAGTATGGCCTCCACGCCCCTCAGAATGGAAGAGATGTCTTGGTTTGGAGGTCAGCAGGCTGGGGTTTAACCCAGGGCAACTCACCTGAAACGATCATGTTTTATTGGTCATTACTTCTGACATATGCCAAATATACCAATTCTCAACAAAGTCTTGCAGGTGTTTATCGAATCATTCCCAACAATCAATTGGGAATTACCAACAAACTCTTGGGATTTAGCATGATTTAGCAATAGAATGGGGATATAACCATCAATGAATGTAATGGTATGTAGATGGTTGTGATCATATACAGGTTGATTACCTCAAGGTTGATTACCTTAAGTTAGATGACATTAACTAAAGGTTGTAACATGTTGTAACCTTAATGGTATGTATATAGGGGTTTCCTGAAACGGGGGTACCCCGAAATCATCCATTTATAGATGGATTTTCCATTATAAACCGTCCATTTTGGCGATCGCCCATTCATGGAAAACCCCTATATGATCCTGATTCCGCCTTAAGTTACGATGACATGTCCCTTGCCGCAGCTAAGAAAGCTTAGGACGAAGCGTATGCGAGCTTTGGCGGAAAAGCAGGCGAGGTCAATGACAACACTTTCAACCATCCTGAAGTTTGCAGAAAATTGCACATGTTCACACATACATAAACATATATATATATATATGTATATATATATATACACATAGATGTATGCATGCTTGGATTCATAATTACATACAGTTATTTGATCGGATCATGCTACCCCGTGGGAACATCCTAGAGGCTTCTGAAATATGGAGAACAATGAGGTTCGTTGAACAAGTTTTTTTCTCTCCTTTACAGATATCAAAACACACCTCTTCCACGCTGGCGAGATTCGGACAGGAGGTTTCAGGACATACGTAGTCACTATTTGAGGTCCAGATTCCAGATCAGTTGACATTTGAAATGGGTATGTGATGAAAAGATGATGATGGTGGTGAGTGTGGTGGTCATGATGATGATTCCCAATTCACTGAAATTCGTGGATCTGGTTGAAACCACTAGCCAATGGGGCGGTGTTTATATATCTCCTGAGGTAAGTACTGACGTGCGTTATCCCGACTACTTTCCTCTCTCCACCTTCCTACTCATCAGGATTGACCACAGTGGCAACATGCTTGCTGGACACCCGCTCCCCAACTATGAGATTACCTGGATGGACTTACCCAGAATGAAGCATGGCAGTGGACAATCACCCATGTTGAGATTTAGACTAATATACTATATGCATGAATATGTATGTATTTCTTGATATGTATGTATACAACAATTGTATACATATATACATAGACATTGGTGCATATATATACATATATAAATATATATACATAGTTACTCAGCCAGGTTAGATTACCAGCAGGTCCCCACGTTTCTGTTAAGTTCCGCGCAGGCGGATTTGAAGCGGCAGATCCAGGAGAGGGGTGATGAAAAAGATCGTTGGCCCCTCCTCTTCTTCCATTTTGTGGGACCGACTTTTTGAATATACCACCCCCCAAAAAAGATCATAGCCGCATAAACAACATGTTTGGGCAAAACTTTGGCAGGATCCAACGCCAATTTCCATGTTTTCCAATTGCTTTTTTGTTCAAAGGTTACTACACTTCACAAGGTCAGCCCTCCCAGGAGGCGCGCTCCTGCGAGACGCCACCCCCAGAGCTGCGAATTCGACCGGACCCGCCCAGCTGGAGCAAAGGTGGATACGGGAGGAATTGGGGGAGAAAAGTATGGCAAAAAACGAGAAGAACAAGCAGATTTTCTGAGTTCAACTCCAATTTCAAATCTTTTTGTGGTATCTGTATCCTCGTAATCTAAACCTTGAGGGAAAACATTGACTATTTTCAGATGATTGTCCTGTAGAGCATGGGGATTTCCCCCATATTGCCAGATCTATGAATCAACCGAGAAGATAGCTGATGCGTACTTTTGCATATGGGCCCAAGTAAGAAAACATTGGATGGCTGATTTATAAAAACTGCAAGGGAAACTATCAAAGAACACATGCACAAAGTATTAATTCGGGAGCAGATGCTGCCACTGCCATTTTTTTGGGCTTGAGGCAGTGGCAAGGGTGGTGCGATCTATGCCCCTCGTGAAGCTTCAGGCTTGGTGATTGCGAAAGTGGGGGAGACTGCCGGAGGATTCAACTTAGTGTTTTTTCTTGGTGTTTTTATGTGTTTTTGTACGTCTTTATGCGTTTTTCTCATGAGTCAGGGATTGAAGAATCATAAGGATTGACTGAAACCGAGGTGATTTCACTTCTTGATACGGGATAGAACTCGCCATCACACTGATTGGTTGATAGGTATCCCTATTTTGGTACTAGAACAATCCCGATCCCCAAAGAACCGGGTGGTATGAACCCTTGTGATATTTTGGGTCACCGTACATTCCATTCATATCAATTCATATTCTATCCATCCATGTCTATGCATATTCATATCAACATTGATTACATCCTCAAGGTCCTCAAGATATAGCAGCCCAGAAAATTCGATGATTCTACCACCAAGAATATCCAACATATTTCCATATCCAGACGTTGGGAGATTTCTCTGGAGATATGGCTTTGTCTGAAAATAGCGCCCCCCTACTGTTGCTAAAAAACAAAACCATTTTGCCCATTTGGAATGTCGAATTGGGAGTTCAGACACGCTCTAAAATCACATATTGTTGGTTAGCGGCATCCTACCCATTAAAATCCTGTTTCTGTCACCGTAAAATGGTTGGCCATTACATGCCATTACATCATATCCCCATGATATCACCACTACATTTCCATAATATCTCCAGTATATTCCCATAGTCATCTTCTTCATAAAACGGTTGGCCGTGAATCACCATCATATCAATAATCCGCAAAGCGTTTGGACATTTCCAGAAGATCCCCATAAAATTGGCGGGTTCTACCATAGCATCCCAATGTTTGTTGGTTAAATCATGTTAAATCATTTTTTTTGTCAACACCATTTTTGTTGCTTAATCCACCATGGATATCATATTCCAACTATGTTTAGCATACTCGGGAATATAACAAGCAATATTCTCATCACCATCATAGTAAATATCGCCATCAAAATTCACCAACATATCCCAAAAACCCTCTGGCAGTCCAACATAGCTATGGAAAGTGGCCCGAGTGTAGATTATTGACCTCTAAAAACCGGTGATTCTTGATAGCACTGTTTAATCCCATCAAGTAAATCATCGAACGATTTGCATGCAGCACGGTGCACAGCAGATGCAGCAGTGCAGCCGAGCTGGTCTGTGGTCTCTGCGGTGACACTGCTATGTCACAGTGGGCGAGCCAGGTCGTTCACAGCTCGAACAGGCCTGCATGAAGTAAAACTGCACAGAATCATGTCGCCCTGACGCAATGTTTGCGTCGACAAAAAAAGAATGGTTCCCTGCTGTGGCGGGTGGATCTTAAAAGAAGCAAGATTCAAACCTCTGACAAAAGGCAAACCCAAACCAAAACACTCATCCAAAGCTCTGAAAATATCTCTCAAAAACCTGATCCTTGCTGCCATAGTAAGGGATCTATGCTGTGAGGCTGCTATACTACGTGAATCACTCCAAATGTTTTGGGAAGACAAAATGGGGTGATCAAAATCGGTTCCCGCAAGCATTGCTGCAAGTTCTATCCAACTTACATGACACGAAACATCTGCCCTACCCCGCTCATTCTGAAGCCACTCCAGCAGCTGGGCCAGAACTGCCGTAGAAAAGCGCGCGCTCCATGTGCTGGAAGTCCAAATCCCCTGCCAAGCAAGTGGAAGACCATCAATCCACTCACCTCCATCCGCTGCAGTCCTTCGCAAAGGTGAAGGGCGCAGAGCTTCGCCATCCTCGTCAGGCATCTCCAAATCAGCTAAACCCGCATTGACATGTGCAAACTCTAGGTGAAAAGCCCGGAACTGGTCAACTTGGCGCTCACTGACAAAGTAGGCTTCCTCAAACCGCTGCTGACATTGCTTCAAACTGCTAGGAAAGAAATCAAGAGCACGACGAGCCTGTCGGTCAGCCCAGGCCTTCCATTTCGCAGTCCAGGCATGAAAGTCATCAGTTTGGGCTGCTGGGTTTCTATGGCTAGAGACATGTTGAACCCGAAAAGCATCCTCAGGAAGACAGAGCAGAAGGTCTGTGAGTTCACTCCACGAGTCTTCATTCGTGTCATGGGGAACGGTTGTTTTCGAATCCAAAGTCGCTTGAATGCCCAAAGCTACATAGGTGCTGTCAGTCCACAGCACTGAGCAGGTTCGCTGTTCCCATGTCCACCGCACCGTCGCAAGCGCTGCAAGAAGCTCTGCTCGGTCCACACTTTGAAGTAGTCCAGGCAAAGGGCCTGCAGCAAGGATCGCTTCATGGGTAGCCGACACCACTGCCCAAGAGGCCAATGACAAAGCCGGTGTAGCCGAAAAAGTGCAACTTCCATCTGTGAAAAGATCATGAACCCTCCTCCACCTCGCCAACAGAAAAAATCGAGAGGAAAAATCAGGAACTGCAAGCAAAGAACTCTTCCGGGCAGCTGCATAGGGGTTTCGCCCCGGCAAAAGATGCTCTGACAAAGCTTTGGACACCAAAGGCCACTGGCGGACCACCTCTGGATGTTTAGCTCGCAAAGCTGCATGGTGTGGACAATGAAGCGCTCGATGCTCCCAGGTGCCCGGCAGTGCAGTGAGGGCAATGCGCCCCTTTAATCAGGTCAAATTTGCCATGTGCAGCACCAGTGACAAAAGCCCCTTCTCGCAAAGCATTGATTCTGGCAACCCCCAAAGCTGCCAATCTGGATTCATGTCGGCTGGGTGGCCATTGTAGTCCACAGAGTGGCGCAAAGTCCGGGCGATGGCTCACCTCTTGCGCAAGGCGCTGATGCCACGCGTCAGTCAGCAAAGCTTTCAACAAAGTCTTGGGGACAGTGCAAAGATTCACCAAACAGCCATCATGATCCTCAAGAAGCGGTGGATTACGCACAGTCCATCGGATCAATTCACATTGCTCCAGAAGCTTGCTCATGGGTCCGGAGAAAAAAGTGCCATCAAAACTGCGCATATAGGTAGTCCACAGTTGAAGAAGTTCAGGATGTTTATGTAAAAACCGCTTGAAGTCCATGAAAACTCGAAACAATTGAAAACATCCAGGGTCCGAGGTGACATCACCTGAGCGAAGACCTAGCCGTAGAGCTGGATTAGAACCTGCACTGCCATGGCCAAGAGCTCGAACTGCTTTAGTCCGCAAGGAATGAACTTCTTTCCAGGGGATCAGAGTGATGCCACATGCATGAAAGGCCTTGCACCAAAAAGCTTGCCGCAGGATATGCTCCTTGAGATGCTGAGGCATGTGGGCTCTTCGCAACTGCAACCAAAGACTATCCAAGGCCGCAAAACGCTGCATTTGTGTGACAGCATTACGGCGCCTGCAGTAGGTCAAGGCACCGCCAAGATCTGCTGTCTGCAAGGTGACAGACTTGCCCAGTTTGCGCAAAGCCGCACGATCGGCCGCAGAGGTGCTCCAAAAGTGTGTCTTACTGGGACTGAGCTCCAACAACCAAAGGTTCATGTATTCCTCCAAAACACCAAAGCCCTTCAAAACCACTCCGCATCGGTGTGCAAGAACTTCATAGTTATCCACATAACTGATGGGCACTGTGGCAGGAGCAAAATGATGTTGATAAAAGTCCCAACACAAATCAATGATCGTCATGCCAACCACGGAGAGTCCATCTCCCTCCGGTAGACCATGATTTGATTGGATGGAGGCCCCCACTTGGTTGCGTAGAAAAAATCTACGCTCAAAGGAGGCAAGGAATCTGCGCCAAGGATCCAGCACTCGCAGAGGGAGTCCCAAATGTAGAGCAACTTGATGCATAGGTTCACGAGGGACTGATTCAAAAGCCTTTTTGACATCACTGATAACCCCCGCTAATGGTTGGTGTTGCTGGAGACTGACTTCCACAAGAGCTTGGATATAGTGCCACACGTCACCAGCTTCACGATGGGGTAAGAAACCTTTCACCCCTGCAGGTGCAACAGAACCCAAATGTTGCAAAATGGCGCGAGAGCGAAGGGCACCCCAACTGCGGTAGATCTGGCTGAGGATGATGATCGGTCTGAACTCCTCTATAGCTCTTGCTTGGTCATGCTTTGGAACACAAATGCCAAAACCTTGAAGAAGCTGTCGTGGCCACGGTGTGCCAGCCTCAATGGCATTGAGAAGGGATACCAAGCCGGTGCGATATGGCAAAGGCATGCGCTGCAGGTCAAGGTGGCCAAAACTATCTGGTCCCGCAGCAGCAGCTGAGTGGGCATATCTGCGATTGATCTTGTCCCATTGCAAGACTGAAATTGGAGCCATTTGCAAAGGGTATGCTGGGACAAACGCTTTGACAAAGTTCATGATACGCTGCCAGTCAGCAGGGCCCGGCAAAACGTCTCGGTTCCATCGTCTTTGCCAGAAGACGGTCAATTGCTGGAGCATACTTGCTTCATCACCTGTTTGCACTACATAGTGAAGAGCTTGCTCAGGGCACAGCAGGAGGTCACATTCAACTTGATATAGACACGGTTCAAGGCGGTGTACACGAGCGGACACCCCATCAACCATCCATCTGGCACCACCCGCTGGGTTTAAGTCCATGTCAGTGTGCACCTGCAAAGTTTGGGGATCCACCGCAAGAATTGTGGCAATCTTCTCATCGGTGAAGGAGTCAACATGTTTCGAAGTGGCATCACCCAGCACTGCATGAAAGGCAAACTTGGATTTTTCTCGCGCAACAGCATGAAGGACTTGAACTCGATGTCGCAAGTTCCAGGACTCCATCCGGCGATAGTTGTCCTTGAAGTCTTCATAAATGTGCTCCAGCAAATGTACTGAAGGCAACATAGCCGGCAGGATTGGGCTAATGCCTGGGTGCTGAACAGGACGAAAGCTCCACCAAGTGGCAAAGTCCGGATGGAAGCCCTTGGCATTCTTGATGGCTTGCCAGGTCTGAAGTCGATAGGCGACTGCACTAGCTTCCGGACTGTCTCTTCGGAGATTGTGAAGGAGAGACTGGAGCCTGCGCAACTGAGTGAACCAACGCTGCAATGATCTGCAAATGAGATCAGAAGAGGTGCGTTCTTCACCCGGACGGGATGCACGCAGGAGTGGGGGCTGTGATGGCCGTTGAACTGGATCAAAGACCTGGGCTCTTCCCCTGCATGAGCTTGGCAGGCCAGTCGCAGGGGATGGCTGAAAATGCCCATCAAAACTTGCCTCATAGCTGCACCCCAAATTGAAGAGGTAGTTGGTGGGTTCATCAACTGTGGCATCAAATGGAGCAAAGGTATGGGGTGCTTGTTGCCAGCCACCAACATCAATGGCATGCCATGGAACTGAGGCAGCACGAGGCCACCAAGTGACAGGTTGGCTATCCATGGGGAAGTCAAAAGTGCCAATGACTGCGCTATGATCAGCAAATGCATCTTGAATCTGACAGGTTTGGAAGTGCCGAGCAAGCTCAGGTGAGACATAGAGCCGATCTGGCCGTGTTCGTCCTTTGCAAGTGGGAAGTATTGGATCTCCTGTCAGACAATGATGTAGTTGCTGGACTTCCTGCCACCCTGCATCTAGCCAACGGCGCAGTTCTGGGTAATCCTCTTCTGTCCCATTGAAGTCACCACAGATATAACGACAGCCATGGCTTCCATGAACAATCTCACTAGTGAGATAGGTGAGCAGGGTTCGTGTTGCTTCTCGAGCTTTGTGCCAGGTTGGGCCTGGAGACCAGGCATATAGTACAACTCCAAGTATGCAATTGTTTCCAACTTGGAAATGGGCTGCTTGAACTCGCCCCAATCGGAACTCATCTTGTGGCCATTGAAGATTCAGTCGAGAGCATGGGATGTCAGCAGATTGCCATACTCCAGACCAAGTCCCAGCAGTCAGGCTGCGTGCTCGCAGTGGAACAGTGGCACCAGGCAGCAAGTGCAAACGTCTGCTATCTGATCGTGCCCAATTGCGAAGCATCCCACATGCAGTCCTTTTGCCAGGAGCAGCAAGATGAGTCTCTGCGAGGTTCTGGATACCTCGATTCATTGCATACAAAACATGCTCCTTGCCCCTAAGTCCAGAGGGGTTATCGACAGTGATGGCAAGGGAAGGACCAGGATTGATCGCCTCACCACACGGATATGGTTTGTCGGAAGACCAAGTGAGAAGTGACCAGGAACAGGAGCCTCGTTGGAATGGAAGAGCAAGTCTGGCCACACCCAAGCGTCAGAGCTTGCCGCCCGATTCCACTGCTTTAGATCCGACCCAAAATCGCAGTCCTGCCAAAGACAGGCCGCGCTGAGCTCGAAGTGCCGGGCAAGATCTGCAGCAGTGCATGGGGAACTAGATGAAAAAAGGCCAAAATGGCATGGGCTCAAGAACTCTTGGCCGCGGTTGAACTGGAACTCATCTGGCTGGTTGAGAGGTGTCGCATGTCCAAAAAAGAAAAGACTGCAAACCAAAGTCCACCAGTGCAAGATTGTGGCCGGCGCCCGCCACCATGCAGGCCCGGGCCGCCCTAGTCAAGAGGTTTTGCCCCGCTTGCTGAGCATGGCTTCCATGTTGGCGAAGCCTGCAGACACATCGTTGTGAATCTGTGTCATATTGTCACGAAGGGCAGCAACCTGAGTGTTGACCGCATTGTGCACCTGATCAATTCGCTGGTTGGCCTGCTCAATTTGCCCTGACAGGAACTGATCTGTTTGATGCATTTGGGCAAACCATCCATCATACTTGACTTGCTGGGCTTGGATTTCAGTAACACTGGCTTCCAATCTGGCAAATCTTGCATTGGATTGCTCTTTGAAGTTGTCATCATCGCCCTGCATGGGCTGGCGGGCTTGCTGGATCTCCTTGCGGATAGTGTCCTGCATGTTGGCTTGAAGTCGATGTTCAATTTGTTGCCAACGGTCAGCAGCTGCTGGATCTTGGCTCCCAGTGGAAGACATGGCTGCTCCTCCCCATGGGTCAGGTCCACCTTGATGCCAAGGGTCGTTCTTTGGATCAGTATGTGATCGGGGAGCATCGCCTCCTTGGCTCAAATGTCGCCTGGTGGCAGCGGATGCCAGAACATTGACTGGCTTGGGGTCTTTGGTAGCGGAGCGCAAGTGGGTGATCACAATGTCGCCATCAGGGCTTTGAAGGACAGAAGACGGTGGTGCATCAGAAGATCCCACCTCCCAAATGGCGCCTTCATTGCCACCTCCAACTGTCTGGAGCACACGGGCTTTCCAGCCCCAATCTTTCAGGCACTTCTGCAAGGCAGTACGTTGTGTTCCCCATGCCAGAGGATAGAGCTTGTAGATCTCCTGGACAGATGCTCCAGTGTACTGCTCGTCAGGTTTCAGTTCCTGATGTGCCGTCTCAAGATGGTCACTCAAGAAACGCAGTCCATACTTGTTGTTGATGCGACCAATGGCGATGGCATTCTTCGTGGTCTTAAGCTTGTGGTGAGCATCTTGAAGGCTGATGGGTCCCAACCAGATGATGCCAAAAGCAGAGTCAGCTTCTTTGCCACTGGCTGAACGAGGTTCAATGTACAAGCCACACTGGCCAGACAGCGCCTGCAGATATCGAGTGGCTGAGGCTGGAACCCGAATGAGGGCAGTCCACATCACCGCTTCCTTGGGCTTGGTGAATTTGCTGTCTGCTCGATGCCAACTTCGGGCCCATAGATCCAAGATGAGATTGTCCAAAGGTTCATCAAGGGCAGCATGATAACGGCCACAATTGACACCACAACCAGATTGCTTGCAAAGTGTCAGCAAGGGAATGCGTTGCAGTAAGGATCGCACAGGCTGCTCCATGAAAAGATTCCAGTCATCAGGAAATTGATCACGAAACACAGCAAGACGCAGAGTCTGGGTCTGGATGGTGTCAAGGGCACACTGCACTGAATCACCTCCACGTTCAATGGGGACAGCTCCCAGGGTGACCAAACTGCCCTGAATCAGTACTGGCTCCTGAGTGGCTTGAAACATGGCTGGAAAGCGCAGAGCTCGGTCTTGCAATGTTCCCATTTGATCAGACGCCACTGGAGTGGTGGTCAAAATGCCCAATGGCCCATCACTAATCACCTTGCCAGCTTGAAGGAAGGGAGCCAAGTCTGCGACAGAAGCAAAGGCAAGGCCAGTGGCTTGAGGACCCACTGTGGTGAAGGCAATCTGCTGAAGGGAGTTGCCCTGTGCAAAGAAGGTCTGAGGCACCAACTGGAGCTGGGCAGGATCAATCCAAAGAGGTTCAGCTGGCTTGGGCTTTGGGCCACGTTGTTTCCGCTTTTCAGAGGGCTGGATGGCAAACTTCTTGGACGCAGTCGCTCGAATCTTCTGCTGCAGCTCATCCGCTTTCAGCCACTGGAAAGACACATGTGGCCGAGAGGCTATGGCTTTCAAGTATGCCCAGGGGTTAGCATTGTCTAATGCTTGCTGGATTTCAGTGACTCCAATCTTTTTGAGGCCCAAACTGGCTCTTTCCTCTGCCCGAGCGGCAGGGACTCCCTTTTCCACTAGCAGCTGGGAGAGGCGGAGAATGACTTGGGCTTCTGTGGGCTGAAATCCATGGCCCGAAAGTCCAAAGTGAAGCCCTTGTGCATTGGCCAAGTGCAGGAGATTTGTGTGATGTGATTCCAAACTGTCTGCATCAGCTGGATCCACAAGTCCAAGGATCATTCCTGCATGCAGGAGCATCAATGTGCCGCATGAGTCACTGCGTCGCTGGTGGATGCCTCTGACAAGCATGACTTTGGAGCAAGGACGATGCCAACCATCCATGAGCACTTGCAGAAGTCCAGAAAGAAATGGTGGATCTTGCGCATGAGAAAGTCCATCAATGAAGTCCACAGTGAAGTCCAGATCACGGAGTTCACACGCAAGGAGACACCAGTGGCCACATGCCAGAGTGCACATGAGGTGGATTCCCACGGTCCAGTCAGCCCAAGCATGTTCAGGCAAGCTGCTGTAATGGACTTCAAGGCCACCATGCCAGGTCACCACATGCAAAGGGATCTGAAGGTGAGAACTGGCAGATTGGACATCCGTGGCTGTGCTGAGCACCCAGTTGATGAAATCCAAAGTAAGTCCAAGAGAGACCTGAGTGCCAGCACCTACCGGAAGAGTCCCAAAGAGCTCCACACTGGCCCAAACTCGGTCATCACGGCGCCAAGGCTGGCCGAACGAGTCCATCAAAAGGAGAGTGTGAGAAAAATCCAAGGCGACCAGAGCCTCCCACACAAACGAGCCAACGGGCAAGAAGACCCATCCAGTTTGTTCACTGAAGTGGATGCAGATCGCAATCAGGCCAATCTGGCAACTGAGGTCCATTGGGGTCGTGGTGACCAAGGTGCAAAGTCCATGAAATCCAACTGTCTTGAGAAGAGCATTGACAGGTACTTCATGTTCACCATCCACAAGATGAACGTGTTGACCCCACTTCAAATTGATGCGTTCAGCCCGCAAGAGATCACGTACACGCATTTGACTGGTCTTGAGAAATTGGATGTCCACTCCCTCGGAAGTGTGCAGGCGCATAGGAATCTCCTGGGAAGTTTCAGGCTGAGCCCAAAGGTGATGACGCAGGAACAGCTGGGATGCTTTGTACTTCTGCAGGAGCTGCAATGGATCAACCCAATCATGTACTCGCCAAACTTGATGGAGCACATTTCGCAAATGAGCAAAGATCCAAAGACTCTGCAAAGGTGATGCCAAATTGCCCAACAGGCAAAGGGAAGCTCGCAAATCACTGCCCAAGTGAAGATCCAGCGGCCACCCCATGAGAAGACTGACTTCCTGTGGGTGAAGGAATCGATAGCCTTGTTGGTCAGGGAGAATCACGCCTCGAAGGCCACTCTGGCGCAGGCGTTCAGATCTGAAGCCGCTGGCACGACAAAGACATGGACAAGGGCCTGTTGCATTGCCATAGCTGTGCAAAAAGACCGGAGCTTGGCCTGCGGTGTTCACAACACGATCTGAAGCTGGGAACTCCACCATGTACTGCTGCATCTCATACTCATCAAGATGCAGTTGTTGGAGCTCTTCAGAAGTCCAAATTGGCCATCACCATTGGGTCTGAAAGTCCAGTCCAATCAGAGAGCTTGAGTGCTGGCCAATCTTGAGGGTACAGCACAGCCCACCAGCGCATCCTTTGTGTGGGCCATTGAGAGGCCAAATTGAAGAAGAGCTGATGAAGTTGTAGGCCAAGAACTTGCGCAAACTCATGTAGGGCTCGCTGGAGAATGGCATCTCGTCCCGCACCAGGTGTGCATTCGAGTACCAGGAAGCGAACTTGGCAGAGATAAGCTGCTCGCAGGGTGCCCCAAAACGCCGATGAGCGAGTGTCAGCAAAACCTGCCTGATCTCCCTGCTAGCTAAAAGGCTGACAGCTTACTCCCGCTGCCATTCCATGGGTGGCCAAATCCAATGATTGGTGGAGTGCCATGATACATTCATCTTTGGTCAAGTCCCCAGCATGGACATTGGTTCTTCCCAGGGAAGTCAAAACACTAGTGACCAACCGATTATGATCCAAAAAACCCTTCACCTGAAAATCACAAAATTCTGCTCCTACTCCAATGCCCCCAATGCCGGAGCAAACTTCCACGATGCGAAAAGAACTGCACTCATCGCACAAAGATGCTGGGATGACACATGCCGTAGGGCTGGGAGAGAGCAATTGCAACTCCACATCCACCAGGCGGAAGCCATAGACGGTGTAGAGACAGCCAGGCTCCAAGGAAGACTGAATCAAACAAATAGTACCTGACCCCAAATGTCGAGCCTTCACCAAGTTCACGTCAAGGATCTCCAAGGATTGAAGCACGCCATTGAACACCTCCCCTTCTGCCGGAGGAGCGCACCAGAGATCTCGCGCCATGTGCCACGCTCCCCTGGCAATCGGCCGTCCTAGTTCAACCTGCTGAGAGGGGCCTGGGCCAAGAACTCCATCAAGTAAATCAATATCCACTATAGCACCCCCAAAAAAGATGCTAAGAACTCTTTCCAGGATAGCAATGTTTCCCTCATATTTCTCAATTCAAATGGCGGGAGCAAGATGGTTTAACAGTTTAACATATGATGGAACCATACTCCCCATGGCATGTGTCCAATCATATCCAACAATATCAACGGGATAAATGTCTATCCAATCATGTTTCCACTTCAACATCCAATGATATATAATGGGATTGTATATAAAATTGGATATGCTTGATTTCCAATAATATGTCATAATTGCCAATTATTGGATTCCATATGGATATGATTTTCATGGATGATTCATAGATTCATGGGATTTCCAGTTATAAATATATATAGTAATCCCGAAAAAGATAGAACAGTAAAAGCTGACTAAAGTAGTGATGATTTACTTGTCTATATCTTTTTGGGGCTTACCGTATTGGATAACCAACCACCAATTGTCAATGTATCGGATACGATATATAATGGTAATACCTAGATACGGGATCTGGACCAATATGTCATATTGTATATATATAATACCATTATTTAAATTACTTTTTCTATATATATGGAATATTAAAGTGTCCTAAAATGGGGATACCAATTTTGAGACAAAGCCGTTTCTACAATGGGGAAAAATATATCTACATATTCAATCTGCTGGCAGTAGTGACTATTTTGGGGTTAGTAAGTGGCCATTTCAAGGGTTCAGTGACCTCAAACCAGGGGATATACGTGTATATATATATATATATTATATATATATATATATCTATCTATATTATATATATATATATCTATATATTATATATATATATATATCTATATATCTATATATATATATCTAATCTATATTAAATATATATATATATATCTATATATATCTATATTATATATATATATATATCTATATTATATATATATCTATATTATATATATATATCTATATTATATATATTATATATATATAATATAGATATATCTATATTATATATATATAATATAGATATATCTATATTATATATATATAATATAGATATATCTATATTATATATATATATCTTTATTATATATATCTATATTATATATATATATATATCTATATTATATATATATATCTTTATTATATATATCTATATTATATATATATATCTTTATTATATATATCTATATTATATATATATATCTATATTATATATATCTTTATTATATATATCTATATTATATATATATACATCTATATTATATATATCTATATTATATATATATTATATATATATATATCTATACGTATATACTATACATATGTATATATTTATATATACACGTACATATATCCCCTGGATGTTACATAGATATTATATCTATTTGCTTGGCCATTTTGACTCTGCCAGCTGCGCCAGCGCGAGGCTCTCAAGGGCATCAAGGCCCTTGGTGGCTGCCGGACCACACGCAGCGCGCTAAGGCGGCGGAGGCGGCCAAGGCGGAGAGCCTCGGAGAGAGAATGGAAACCATGGGGATGTTCCATGTGTTTACCAGCAAAAACTGGAATTTTCCTTGATTTTGCCACGAAAACCCAAGGTGTTCGATGATTTTGGCTATAGTTTGAATGTTAAGATTTGAAGCGCCGTTCAACTGGGGATAGGCCATGTATTTTTCAACAACTGGGATTTAATCAGAAAAAATCTTGGTTGAATTATATAACAAGGATAGGAGATTCTGCCAGATTTCACACGCACACGATTGGGATTTGACCCTCAGAAAGATGGATTGGAAGCAGCACGAATTCGATTTTTACCTGCGAGAAAGATAGTAAGCCACAACATAACACAACAAACAAGGATTCTAACCACAAAATTTGAAATAGCATTGTATTTTTGGTGGGGGCACGATCAGTTTGATAATTGTTTCCCTGGGTTCTTGATCTAAATACCAGAATATCCCTGAATTTGGACATCAAACTGTTTCGCTCCGCTACAACCCTGACGTTTGCCCGCCCTAAAGTTGTGGAAAGGTTGCATATTTCCATATGTCTATGTAAACATATCGATTTTTTTTAATATATTGTGCAAACGGGATGGTGGATTTGATTCTGTATATATACATCGCTATATATATATATATGTATACGTATGTACATTTACACGTATATACACATTTGCACATAGACATATGTACATATATGTACATGTACATAGATGTACACTTATGTACACTATATATATATATATGTACGTACGTACGTACATACGGACAGACAGACAGACAGACATACATACATACAGACACACATACATACATACATACATACATACATACATACATACATACATACATACATGACACCATTCATCGAGGGAGATGAGAGGATCTCGTACATCAAACTTCCTTCCATCCCCTGGCAGCCACCAAGGCCAGAGAAGCGCGGCATTCCCAACTTTCGCGCGCGGCATCAGAAGATGAAAGCTGAATGGTCTGAGAAATGGAATTCTGCCAAGGAGGAGGAGTGGGGTGATGAAGATTGGGGCGATGAAGATTGGGGCGAAGATGGTTGGGATGAAGATGGTTGGGACGAGGGCGGAGACTGGGGAGAAGCTTGGTGACGTTGGTGACTGCGAGATGGCAAGATTTGTTTGGTTCGGTTTCACACCCACAGAGCCTGGGTCAATGCTCTGAATGTACATAGTGAAGCACACATATTGAGAAGCTGTGGATGTGGTCTTTTTCACGCCAAGTGTCCACTGCCAGCATCCAGCTCGTTGAAAAAACATGGCAGAGTTGGCTGCTTGAATTCCACGGCCGCAGCAAGTGAGCCATGCACAGGATTTTGCAAAATCCCCAGTTCATAGGTGGGGGTACCAATTTTGATGTAGTAACTTCTCACTTTTCCTGGGGTAACCCCCCCAATGAATCAGGGGCTGACATCAACAAAGATGGGAATTAACAAACCCTGGGTCATACTGGCTACATGGATGGAAATCTTTGAACAAAACCTATGCTGTGAATCCCACCCTCAGCAGACTCTGAGGTTAACCTGAAGCTCTTTGAGAAGAAGAGATTGGCAGCTGAGCTATGATGTCTACACTCCAGAAATCAAACATGGCTGGGACATCCCCTTTTTTCAATGGAGTTTCTTGGGAAGATCATTCATAAATGGGTGATTTTGCATTGCCAGGTTTGACTACCGGGGGATACATGGGAATGGCCGAAAACTCTTCAATTCCCACCCACAAACAAATTCAAATTCCGCAAGGTTCCGTGAGGTCATAAGTGTGACCATGATATGAGCAAACCAGCTTACCAGAATCATTGTTTTGCTTAACTTCTGGAGATTGTTACTGTAGGCGGATTTTTTTTTCGGTCTACATTGCAGGTTGTGTTTCTGCCATCCGAATGGCCCCAGGACGAACAGTGGTATCGCAACATCAAGGACCTCTGGACGGTGTGTGGCCTCAGCTTGCACGACATTGGGGAGGTACCCAAGATCGGATGTCTGAGAGTTGGGGGGTGCCATTCTGTTAGCCCAGAATCCCCAAGATAGGATGAGACAATGTACACCAATGTCATCGCATATCTATTTTTTAGGAGTACTTGACTGGCTGGCCTCAGCCTTTTTATGCTGGTTTGGAAGGGAGAATTAACCCTCCCAAAATGGCTACGACTTCCAGTTCATGGTGGTTTGACCCCATTGGCGCATTTGTGCAGGTTATCATGCACCAATTTTGACCAGTTTAACGTGTCAAACACCTTCATTTTGGCAACTTATATGAACCCATTTTGATGGCATTTTGGTTGGGGGAAGTCGAAAAAGCTCCGCTAAAAAGCAGCCGCGTTTGTCTCGGTGAACGCTGAGGGACCGGGAACGCACATTGGACAGCTCGCAGACCAATGGCCCGGCTTCGAGAAAGGCGAAGTTGTTGGGGGTTTGGAACTAACGGGACATCATGGGTGGAATATGAGTGGGATATCATGTTGTAATGGGATATGATATTATGTATATATATAATACATTGTATATGTATATATATATATATATATATGACATGTATATATATATATATATATATATTATATTACATATATATATATATATTATATTACATATAATATATATATATATATACATATATGTAATATATATATATATACATACCTACATATGTGTATACGGTACCCCCCCCAAAGTCCACAATTTTATGGGGTTTGAAGATGATTTAAGCAACTGGTGGTAACTGGTACCATGTATAAATCTGGTACCCCCCTTTCCACTGTTTTTGAGGGTTTTGAGATATGTGTTTTTCCTGCCTTTCTTGGGGATTGTTTAGGTATGTTTAGTCACCTTCCCAATATCAAAGTTATCAAGGGAAAAGGGGATTGCCAAATGCACTCAAGATCTACCGCTTTGAAGTGTGTTTAAGGGACGCACAAAATTACCATATACATGCAAGCATACATACATCCGTACGTAGGTACATACATAAACTTGGGCATACCATAGATTAATAGATATAGACAAAGTTGTGAGACATGAAGCTCCTGGCATTAAGAGGTCTCAGGAGGTCCTAGGACCTCTTAGTTCTTCCCCCTTCCAGACTATGTCTTGAGTATAGCTTACTTTGCGTTGAGCTAGTATGTCAGTTTGAACAGGTTGAGCTGTTTCAAGTAGAATTCACGTTGATGTTGCGCCAACATGTCAGAAATACTTATACGTTGGACCAATCCCTCATCTCAAATATAGCATTTCCGATCAGATCGTTCTAATCCTTCTGTCCTGGCAACATGAGCTCCTTTCCTGTTACTGGACTAGTAGAACTACAAGGAGGTCAGGCAACCTTGGCTGAATCTTCCATTCCCAACACCTGAGGCAGAAGTGAAAGTGTGTAGGCCCACCACGGAGAATATCCATGCTAAGATCAATGCAGGGACTATCAATGTGCACCCTACATGCCAGCCTATTACCAAAAAAAGGGCTCACCAATGCCATGGACAATGTACAACGCATGTTGCTTTTACCCGGTGGAGCCGGTGGCGGCTGGAACCCATGAGCCAAAGTACGTCTGGAAGCTCTTCTTGCAAAGCTTGTTGCGTCAAAGATTGCCAAGCCCTTGGCCGTTGAAGGCAAGAAGTCCACCGTTGAAGGCAAGAAGTCCATTCACCAGAAGACACGCATCAAAAAGAACGGCAAATGGGATTGGACCAAGCCCAGCTTCGTGAACATGAAGACCCACAAACTCCCTGGTGGAAAAACTATTCAGGCGAAGTGTGGCATCCAGCACATTGATCGAAGCTGGAAATTCATTAAAGAGCGTTTAGCCAAAGGGCCCAAGACCCAAGCAGGCTCTCAAACTCTACAGCGTAAAATCTGCTCAGCCCTATTGGCATCGCGGTGGTGACTTGTGGGACCGCAGAGGAGACTTATTGCGAGCCCTGAGTCGCTTCGCCCTGAGTCGCCTGTCCTCGGATGAAAAGAATCTGCAGAACACACTGTGTATTGCTTGCATGCTACGGCACTCGGGCGGCAATCTTGCCTCCCAACGGTGATGCTAGCATTTGCATCTTTGCCATCATGCTGGAAATCAGCAACATCCTTGCTTTCCTACGCTTTTTTCTCCATCTTATCACTATTGCTTTATCTTTTAGCTGGTCCTCAAAATGTTAGCAAAGGCATCATGTCTATGAAACAACCCAATGCTCACATATCACGCTAAATTCGGGCACAGAACAAAAATTGTCTTCCATGTCCGTCATGCCTGCCCATGTGCCGGCAAAACACACACACACACAGGAAACACTCCAATGCCCACATATCATAGCAAAACTTTTGCATAGATCAAAGCAAGGTGGACTTATCAATGGGGTGGTTGCATATATATATATATATATATGTCTCACCGCAATGCCATCCCCACTATTTGGAGGTCATGAAATATAATCGTCACTGAGGATATAGACTAAATGTTAATGGAGCATCAACAGGAATATGATGGGCAAGGTGCTAAACCCAATAGTGCACCTCCAATTCTTGATAGTTTCTACAATGCATTTATAGGAACATTGGGGGATGGTTTATTGGTGATGGGTTTTGACCACTAATCAGCTAAACTTTTGGATCTTCTTGGAAACTGCAGCTATCTTCTTGCTTCTATGAGGGTCCTGTTTTGGGGGGCATAGTTCAAGAGTTTCACATGTTGCACCCAGAAATAAAGTCAATGGCTGGAACTTGAACAGCGTTTCCAACATTTGCAACCATTAGAACCCCGTTATACGAAACTTTGTGCCATATGAATCCATATTGCTCATTGCTTATACGTAGTTTACCAGCATAATTTCCTCTGGTTGGTGATTTCTGTCCAAATTAAATCAGTAGAAAAAACACCTCGCAAGTCAGCGTGCTTGGTTCAATGAACGCGTCCAATTACACCATCTCATGGGTCAATTCTAGAGTCGGCAAGGCAGTGATGGTAAGAGTACCTGGTGTAATTTTTCCATATTTTTCCCACACAATGTCATCACTTGATGGTTGGTCAATTTGGGCGGGTCATTCCCGATTGAACCCGCCAGGCACTGTCGTGGGCATCGATGTGGACATGAACGACGGTGGGGATTTCTGCGTTGCGCATGATGCTGGATGCAAAGAAAATGTAGGTTTGTGGACTTGAACATATCAGAACATGTCAATCAATTTTATCGGGGAAAATATCGGCAGCGGGATTTTTTGGGGCGGGATGGTCTTCATCATTTATTATTCTGGGATTTAGCAACCGCACTTTAAAAAGAACCCATTTTCATTGCCCCCATCTCAGAAACAGCAGCTACTGTAGTGACATTTATCCATATTTATCCCAAAATGAAGGCATCCACAAAATTGCCAGCTAAAACGGAAACATGATTATCACGCATTGGATTTTCAGTATTCCATGTTCAGCCAAACGTGTGCTGAAACTGGCACAGGACATTTTTGCAGGTCCCCCGCGTTTCACCCAGATATTCGGGGAAATTCTCCCCACATCAGCCTTTTGGCCAGGCTTAAGAACTTGGATTGCCACGATAAAATCACTATATATGATTATATATGTATATTTATCTATTTTTATCTATCAAACTTTATTTCCCCATTTATTTCAATAACAACCCCATAATACCGGAATGATATTAAGTATCCCGATTAATACGGAACCCCTGAATAGATCCAATACTCAACCAAGGCTTGAAGGGTGGTATCAAATATTAGGGGTTTGCATTTTTAGCCAGATGACTTTGGTATTTTGTAGACTTCCAACACGCACCTCGTTACGACTCTGCAGGTTCTTTGGCCTTTTGGGGCAATGGCAAATTCCTTGGTGTCGTCAAAGACAACGAGGCCTGCCATTGGTCGAAATGGAGGGATTGGTCGAAATTCTCTTCAGTGCCCAAAATTGTGGGGGTGATATGACCTGACAAATATGAACTTAAATATTAACAGGTGAGGTTCACTGGGTCATACTGGTCCTGATTTTTTTGTTTTTTCCTTTAGGACTCTGCTTGGTCAGCTGTTGTTCCGAGGGCAAGCCGGTGAACTTGAAGGGCAAGAAAGTGGCCAGGAGCCAAGTGGAGCAATGCTTGGGGTCTTAACATGTTTTAACTACTGCAAAGTGCAAAAGTGGTCGTTCCGACTGATTGGGGGAACATAGGTTTAATGACATTTTCCTGCTGTTGGTTTAGCTTTTAGGCTTAAGGTTTGCATGTCGGTGCGCTGCAACAAGTGCGGTCAAGCCGACCCGCACTTGAGCGATTCTTGGTGCTTAGGCTGTCGGCGCTGGAGCAGTTGAACGGCGAACTTCGCCTTGCGTGGGGTGCGGTGGGGTCACGGGTGCTGGCTCACGACATTCTGTGCACGGCTGTTCGGCAGATTCGTGCTGTCCGCCGCCTGGTAATAGCGGGTGCTGGTAAGGCCAGAGCAACCACCCCAGAGCGAGCTGGTGCTTCACAAGCACCCGTGAGCCAGCCTCCCAAACCTCCTGCACCCCCTGAGGCACCTCCAGCACCTGAGCCTGAGAGCACCGAGAAATCAGACAAGGCACCGGAGGGAGCTGTCAAGGCTGAGCTTCCCCGTGAGGCCTCGGAGTCTGAATACACTGAGGGCGACGACGAGGAGGAGTCTGAGCCTGAGCCCAAGGAGTCTGGACTACGAGCAGTCCCAAAAGCGGCAGCTGAGGCTCCTACTGTGAAGCCGGAACTTCCGCGGCGCCGGACTACCGAGCCCCCGGAGTCAGCTGAAGCACGTCAAGACAGGAGTCGCAGGGCATCACGTGAGAGGACGCCAAGGCGACGAGAGAGCGAAAGGGACAGAGATAGGAGGCCCCGACGTGAGAAAGAGTATAGGTCAGAGGACGACCGTGATAGGAGGGAAAGGCGTCGAAGCCGGTCCCACAGATCGGGAAGGAGCTGGTGGAGGAAAGGAAAAGAAAAGGAGGCGCTATCGCCCCCAACACCGAGGAGGCTCAAAGCATCAGAAGACCTGGAAAGCCGCTGAGGACCCTTACAGGAGGTTCCATTCAAGGCTGCCGGATTCTTACTGGGATCGTCCGCCAGAGGACGATTTTCGGTAGTTGCAATGGCCCCAAAACCCAAGGGAGACTCCAAGATAATGGAACTTGGAGCGGAAGAGGGACAGGAAGTCAGAGTTACAGAGCCCGCTTGGGGCATCCTCACTTTGCAGCCAGGTACAATTTTGGAAGTGTGCTTGGCCGGAAGTTCAATTGGCCTGGGCGCCGAAGAGTGGTTTGCGGTGCTGATAACTTCTTGCGCCCTAGCCCCCGGAGGGGGTCGCTTGGTGGGAGGCGACCTGCTGGGATGCGAGAGTCCCTCAGCTCTGAAAGAAGGGCTCGAGGTTTTCGGAACTCAGGCCTTGCATTTGTGCCCGGACGAGTCACAGAACAGCCCGAGTGGATTCATGTCACTCGAGTGCGGTGCTGGACTTTGGCGGGGTTTTCAGCCGATTACCTGTCGACTTCTGGAAAGGTGATTTTGAAGGCTGCCCGGCAGAAGGCTACCAAAGCAGCCAAGCTCAAGCCGCGCGAGCCGGAGAAGCCACGAAAGGCCCCTGCAAAGGCCAAGTCAAAGGGCGAGCCAAAGAGAAAGCCGAGGAAGAAGAAGCCTGCTGCCGACGAGGGGGCCATCAGCCTTTTGTCAGAGGACGAGTCAGGGGAAGAAGAAGATGCCCCGCCTGGGAAACCCGAACGTTCCAGGCTGCGAGAGATCCTCAAGACCACCCGAGAAAGGATTGCCGGCCAGCGTCAGCGGCTGAGGTCGAAAAAGGGAGACGAGGGTTTGGCTGGTGGACCCGAGCCAGGCTACTCTCCCTCACCTCCGGTCGAGACCCGTCTGGTGGCTGGGACAGCCCTACAGCCTGGCCGCTCGACGCCTCTAGCCCTCGCCCCATTGGGGGCTACAAGCGGAGGCGGGGAGAAGAACTTGAAGAAGAAGCTGGCGCGCAAGTCAGATCCTTCCTCTCAGTTGCTGGCTCGAGCCTTGCATCAGAGAGAGCGCGATGCCGAGATGGCCAAGGACAAGAAGAAGAAAGACCGGAAGGACGACATCGAGCGCCTGGCAGAGCTTTTGAGAGGCCGCCGCAAGAACGACAAGAAGGACAAGAAGAAAGATCGCAAGCGCCGACGACAGAAGGAGGAAGATGGCGCCCTGGATCAAAGGGTCAAGAGAGATCCAGGTGGTCCCGGTTCATCCGACTCGGATTCCTCCAGCGGAAGCACCTCATCCAGTCGAGGGAGAAGAAGAAGGCGCGACAGCTCAGAGGACTCCGAATTAAGTTTCGAGCCCCCGCTGAAGCGCAGAGCAGCAAGGGAGCCGGGATCAGTGATGGAGATGTTGGTCCGTCATGCGCAACAGCAGATGGACCAAGGTGCATTGCTCGAAGCGGAGGGCGCTCAGGCTGGCGTCACCTCGGGCATAAATAAGCACCTACTTCGCCCTCCTGATCCGGCCGTACTATGCGGCAGGGAGCCCATTGCTTCGGGAGCTGTATGCTCTCGGGCAAGCAATCGACCTGCTGCGCGCGGGGCGTCTGCCGGAAACGGCAGATGCCTTAGCCAGCAGGTTCGTGGCGGTCCACACCGCACTGGCGGACGGCGGTTGGGCTACCGCCAGCCAGTTAGAGATATATCCCTTGGAGCCCATCCAGTCCGCCTCGACTGGAACTATTGCTTCAGGCGCAGAAGCACCGCCGCCTAGTGGCCAAGAGCCAGGGCATCCCGGTGAACCGCTGGGGGACCGGGGGTGCTGGAAAAGGAAAAGGCGGGTCCTGGAGCGAAAAGGGCCGAAAGGGGGATCAGAAGGGCAAGCCCCGCAACAAGGGAAAAGGCCAAGGAAAAGAATGGAACAAGAAGGGAGAAAACAATCCGTGGAAGGAGAATATGGAGGAGGCCCCCAAAAAGACCTGATGAGGAGCCCCTCTCAAGTGCAGAATTCGTTGGATGATGGACTGTTGAGGTCGCTGGCAGCTGCCGGGGTGACTTCCTCGAGGTTTGGCTACAGTTGGAAGGTTTTTGAATGGGTGGCTGGCCGTTGCACATCTTTCAATGTTGCCGGCCGTGCCATCCTTTGGATGTTGATTCATTTTCCAAACTTTGAGGAGCACTTTGAAGTTGCCAGCACCTTGCGGATGGCAGTGATGGGACGAAGTGCCCCTCCTTACGCCATGCACCGGGGTCTAACCACCAGGTCACGACCCCTGTTCCCGCTGCCCCTCAAAAGCGGTGACCTGCTCTTCAGGCTGGCTTTGAACTCAAGCCTTGAAGAGTTTTGCAGCCGTGGTACAGATGGCAGGACTATGGAGCAAGTTTGGACGGATTTGAGTTTCTTAGCCCTTAATAGTGCTGCTGGATTTGGCCGTGCAGCTCTTCAGAGGGGTCCGTCAGCTGCCCAAGCCGACGCGCTGGTAGCTTTGGAAGGGAGCGTCACACGAATGCTCCCTAGGGATGTGTCCCTGGATCGCTCCCCTTTTGCAGTGGAAAAAGAGTTGTCGGAGCGGTTTGTTACTTACACGGGGGAGGAGGTTCCAAAGATGCAGGTATTGCGGTTGAAACAAGCAGTACCAGCATTACCCCCTGAGTCTCACAGCGGTTCTATAGATGCAAGGGATTTGGTTTCTGAGGGAAGTAGGTGGTTTCTTGAACACCCTTTTGAAAGCTTATTGGATGAGGCCCCTGAGGGTGTTAAGTTACAAGCAAAGGTACATGTCCCTCCTCACGAGGCTCTTGACTTGTTTTCTCTGTTAGTCAAAAGACGGATTTGCTCTTGGATTTTGGATGATGATGTTTTGATGGTTCAAGGGCAGAAGGTGCTCTCTGGAATGTTTGCAGTGGGGAAAGGATCTTTCCTCCCCAATGGGGAGGAAATTCAACGCATAATCATGAACTTGATCCCCTCCAACTCAGTTTTTCGACATGTACAGGGTGGTACTTCAAACCTGCCGGCCATAACCCAGTACCTAAGCATGGTTCTATCCTCAGATCAGCGGATGAGTTTCTTTCAATCAGATATGACATCTGCTTTTTATTTATTTCGGATTCCGAGTTTGTGGCACCCCGCTATGGCATTCAATATAGCCTTCCAAGGGGAGTTGTTGGGCCTCGAGCGGGGGCGGATGTACCGCCCCTGCTGCGGGGTCATCCCTATGGGATGGGCCAGTGCTGTCAGCATAATGCAAGAAATTGCTGAGCACCTGACCTCCCTGAGTGCGCTCCCTTTGTCGCACAGGGTGCGGCGGACCGCGCCCCTGCCAGGCTGGCTGACGGATACGTGCCGGCTGGCAGGCGAATCTAAGCGGCCAGTTTTCCATGTTTTTGCAAATTCGAAGTTCAAACAAATACTCATAAGCCATCTCTTCGGTCACTGGGAAAATTCCAGCTGAGGACCCCAGGCAAAGTGACCTCTTCCATCTGCCAAACGCCAGCAATGACGAAGCCCTGGAGTTCAGGGTCGCAGTTGCCTTCGAGCTGAAAGCATCATGAACA